>JAPTYQ010116394.1:6538-17149 GCA_029814465.1 Ostorhinchus cyanosoma
TCTTATTTGACAGTAAAATCTGTCTACAGGTGCCATTAATGTGACACAGACGCATGAGTCACAAGTGTGAAAACAAACCACACTGGTCAGGTTGTCATGCTTTGCGCAGCTTAAGGCTCCTAAGGTCAGAACTCGTATCGTTTGTGACACTTCTCTTCCTCTCATCTCATCTCATCTCCCTTGCTGAACTTCTCTTCCAATCACAATCATCTCAGCCATGTCCTCTTGAAACTGTCCTCCTACACTTCATATTCATGCTTATATTATACGCCTGTGCGCTGTCAGTCAATTCACATATACATACATAGTCTGTTTTCTTTGCTTATTTTCCACTTAGAAACTGCTTAGATGCACTGTATTTAATTTCTAACACTGTGGGTCTTTTAATTAAAAGGATAATGATAAAAATACTAGTAAATGACACAATGAACTAGAGCCTGTGGGAGTTGTTGGTTTTCCCACACCTGCTGATCCAAATGTTAACATGTTTCAGGCAGGTGTCACATTTACACAGTAGGTAATAAAAGAGGTATTAAAGTAGTATTTACATAATGTAGAGAGCTCTTCATTCTAAGGATGCAGATGCATGTAATGTTAAAGATTAACGTCAGCAAAGAGGAAAACAAACAACTGAGATGCAACTAATGAACTATGAAAAGGTCATTATATTTAACCAAAAATTTTTCAGAATTCTAATGTTTACAGAAACATTTGTCATAATGTAACTGCACAAATAAATCAAATCTACAAAATAAGATTCATTTGAGATATTTTAATGTGGATTTAAGGACATATTTCACAATCTTTGAATTCCTTCAAGCTGAAGGTTTTATTTTTTAAACTATGTACTCAAATGATTTTGAAGATTAACTATTTCCTCATCCATGCTCAACTTTTTTCTTTGCATACTAATATTAATTCAAGGGAGGAAGCAGCACTTAGACACACCGAATAGACCTGCTGTTCTGAAGCAGACTATCCTGTCACTGTAGTAAAGTGAGGAGGAGAGAGGGCAGGAACAGTCAGGATGTAAATACAACAGCCTGTGCTAACAAGATGCAGCCAGTGCCAGAAAATGTGTACTTTCAAGTGTCTGTGTGGCTCTGCCGGCCTATCGTTGCCTGCCTCTCCGTCTCACCATGGCTCAGTGCTGGCAAACATGATGCCTTGGCTTTTTCCCCCTTCTTCTTGGCACCAAAGGCCTCAGTGGCTAAAACGTGGCCCTTGCTGGGCATGCAAGCACCAGTAAATTAGAAAGGGGATAATTGGAAATCATTCTGGAGTAGAGCTGGAGGAGTTGTATAAAAAGGAAAAAAATACTGTTTGCAGTGGATTGTTTGTTTCAATAATTACAATTTGTAAAATAACGGTAAACCACTTATCATAGCTTGAACACTGACCCAGATAAAAGAACAACCGTTAAGTTCATGGATGTGTTTCTATTTCTATCAGCAGCATCTCAGTTATAACAACCAGCCTAACAAGTATCAAATTGATCTGACAAAGAAAAGCCGATTTGAAAAATAATGGCGATCGATCGACAGGCGGACCGAACAGCAGACTGACTGATGGACAATCATCTAAAAGCATTTAAAAAGTGTTGACAAAACAGCAATGATGACTATATTCTCATACATGTGACACAGCATACAGGTTGCCAAATTTGTCATATGCCCAGAGAGACACAGATCACACCTTCATGCCTAAAAATACCATCTGTTTCAAGAGTTGGCCATGCAGGGGGCTCTGTGGGTAGCTTGGTTCAGCAGAAAGACCCTTTTAAAAGGAAAAAAATATGAAAGCGGGTACACAAAAGAGCACAAAGGGGAGTGAAAAGCAAGTGTATGTGTATGTGTGGGGGACAGAGAGCTGCCCTGCAGTAGTTTGTGTTCTCCTCTTTGTGGCTCTTTTGTGGCTGTGACTATTTTTATATTCTCCTAGCTTCCGGGCAAGTGTTGGGAGACCTGTGAGGCAGCTAGACTGTATAAAGCCCTTAGGTATACACAGAAAACATGTGTATGACATGTATGTATCTCTGTATATATCAGCTGGCTTGTTTCTAGAAAATATGATGGAAATTTGAGTTGCCCTTTGAAAGTTAGGATAGTTTTCACGTACAGTTCATATGTGCACGTATGACCATGGATATGTGTGCAGGCACATCTATCAGCGCACGCTCAGAAGGGTTCAGACTGTGGGCGGAGGCGTCATACGACCAAAGAATAACAATGAGAAAGGAGGACACAGGAAACACCAGGCAGTGAGTGTGTATGTGACAGTGCATATGATGGCTCACAGATGAGTGGATGTGCAGAAAGTGGGCCAGCTAACACAAATATGCACACACATTCAGACGCTAATCCAGCCAACGATGAAAAGGTAAAGGAGGGATCTAACAGCTGAAAATACACGTTTGATTCCGATCTCACAGAGTCAGATGAGAAGATCAAAACTACAACTGGGATAGAGTCACAGAGGGGTTTGGCCTGGCTTAGCAAGGACAAAACTGCAACTCTAGCTCCAACAAATGTGAGAAATAGGCAGACATGAGACAGCCGCAGACATCCTCTTATCTGTCTGTGGAATTTTACTGCAGATAAGAATTTTTCTTGAAAACACAATCCTGTGCTATTATGATTTTTATGGCTTGTATTAAACATTTGGTGAGCAAAGATCAGTAAAAATGACTGGAGTGTTACGACATAACATAGTTTACGTTACCAGCTCTAAATGTAAAATGTGATCTGTTATGACTTGGCACAATATAAATACATTTTGATTGATAACTGATAATTACACTGTTAATAACTGTAATTATCGGTAAAGTCGGGAGAATTTCCACTTCATATCAAAGAACAATATTACCTGGAACACACCAGTATAATGACAATTGAAGGGAGAGCCTAATGGGAATTGTCTCTTCCAGAATGGCAGTCCTCCCAACTATAAGGCACAAGTCCATCCCTCCTGTAGAGGTGTATGTAGAATGGACTGTGCACATAAGATGTTTTGGTCAGATTTAAAGGCTTGATGATCTCTCCTTCAGTGCATTTTTTATAAACTTACAGAGCTATGATTAGAACTAAAGCTACTGGCAATTAAATCAATCAATTTTTATCATGTTTCAAAATATGACAATTCAGTGGCTGGGACTCTCAGTATTTCTTAAAGCCGGTCCAGAAAGGTGAGTTTTGTTTGGTTCTCCTGCAGCCTCTTTTTTTTCAGTTTGGATCCTTTGACTAATGCATGTGTTAGCAAAGTGGTGGCTTTCCCATTTTACGTAAGGCTCCTCCGACAAGCACACTCATTACTGATAAGGGCAACATGACATGGAGCTGCAGCTACAGTAATGTTGCAGGGTAGCACTAGACACAGACGCATGCTCACATTTACCGACATTCTCTACATCAAAGGCTGTGACAGTGAAAAAAGCAGAGGGATAGCACCACTAAGGAGTCTGGGACACACTGTTTCAGAAGGGGATAAGTAGCAAAAAAAAAACCACAGGCATTTATATACTTTAGAAAGAAAAGAAAAGACTAAAGGATAAAGAGAGGCACTTGAAAAAAATAAAGACATCATTCCCACCTTTTACTACCGACCACCTTTTCACTCTGGGGTGCCTATTTTCATGACTCGCATCGATGGAGATTAAACATTAGCACCTGAGTCTAAGATCAAGCTTCGAAAGAAATGACAAGCATCCTGTTGACCTTTAAATCCTTTTAGGAAACACAGATTACGCCTACACACATACACGTGCTAGCAGATAAATACTCACCCTTCAGTCTGACAGAGTTTTAAAGTGTTTCAATATTGGTAGAACTGAAGCGAGCTGGACCCCAGCCCAGAACAGTTCATACAGTACATGTATAAAACAACCCACTACATATGCAGTGTAGGTGTGAGCACATATCTAAACAGGCATGCAAATAAAACATACTGTTCAGGCTTCCAACACACATCCTGACACGTACATTCACTCACTGACCCACTCACATGCGTCAGCAAGTGAACCTTCGCTGACAGCCGACATTATGACAGCAAATGACACAGAAGCGAGGCACAGTATGGAGGGGGCAGATGACTCAACCCAAGGTATTGTGTGTGTGTGTGTGTGTGTGTGTGTGTGTGTGTGTGTGTGTGTGTGTGTGTGTGTTTTCTACAATCTTATTCTACAGCTGCACTTTGAAAATATAGTCTTGTTTCTGAGTCTGCGGTATCCTATTATTTCCAGTTTTATTTGTAATACATCAAATGTGATTCACATCTCCTTTTGAATATGTATTTTAAACCTAGCTACTTGATTCTCCAGAATTAACTGATTCAGGATTACAGATGTAGCTGTGTCTAAAAGATAAATCTATCTACCCAATTAGAACATCAGTGCCTTGGATGCCCATCTGTACTGCATAATTACATTTTTCCCCATGCTTGGCCTGAGTTAAGTGATTTGCAGTTCAGTCCCTCATTATCCCAGTAAGCGAGTAAGATTTAGAGCTGTACAATATGAAAACTTCAGAAGAAACTGGGTCTTCAGCAGTGTTATCTCTACTGTAAACAAGAGGTGGCCATTGTTGCCGGAGGAATTCTAGTCACGGGGAATTGATTTTTTTTTTTTCCTCCAATCTCCTCACAAGTTCCTATTACACAACACTGTAAAAATAATAACTCTTTAATGTGATCTAAAATATACAACTATTACAATATTTCACACTTGCTATTTTTACAGGTGTGGAGAGGTTCATTCTCAGTTTAATTCCTCTCGTTGTTACAGAAGGTTCTTTGCAGAGCTAGAAATACACAGCAGATTACTAAAGGCACGCTTAAACCACTGGCTGACAAAGTCGTTAACACGTGAAGCCCGGATACATCTCCTAGTTGACAAACACGTGAGTCTGACTTGACCTGCAGAGCATCCAGAGTGGCCTATGGCTTTAGGTCATTTAATCATTCATGGTTTATAGTTTTCAATGGATGTGCAAGACCGAATGGTTTATCATGGTACAGTAACTTACTATGACTGGTATATTTGACATAGAATCTTGAAGATGTGGGTGTAACATATGTGAATATGTTTGGGTTACATGCTGAGGAAGCGCTCAACCACAAGCACTTTTTGGCCTCTACTCTCATAATATACTGTTCTTACACCATAGAGTGCCATCTGTTCTGTAGAGTTCAAAACACAACCTGGTGACTTTCATATGAGACGACGACACGCTTACACCAGTAAAGCCAGTCCTCACACATCAGAGGAAAAGCAGGTCAAAAGTGTTTGGTTTACACAAGACGCACACAACCTCACATTTACGTGTGCTCTTCTAATAGTCATGTATCTGACCACACAATAGAATATACACTCCATAAGACGGCTGTTCATTCACCAATCATGCTCACATTGTTGTAAGTGTGTAATGTACACATATGGACAGTGTCAAGTGTCAGTTGGTTGAAGGGCTCTTTGATAATAGCACATCCCTTTAAACAACCTAATCTATCTTTACCTTTGCCCTCTTAAGCAATGAAAGCTTGACAGTAACAAGACTTCCACTGTAACTGCATCTTAATTGACCACATCCATTCATTCAGCGGTCAAGCGTGTAGATGTTTTTTATTGTTTTTAATAATGTACTGGTATAACTTGCTCTCCTCCTATCAATGTATTTCAGCAGATGGAAAACACACACAGCTGAACACTCTGCTGCTCCTGATGTTATCTTTACAGTGACCTACTTCAATGAAACATGAAGAGGATGTCTGTGTTCTATTTATATTTGACGGAATGTATAAAATACTATTAGATGCAGTGTGTTGAAAGCACATGAGGCTGCGGGTTTTAAGAAATCTGCGAGGTGTCTTACCTCTCCTAAGTGGGGAGTGGGATTGAATCCACACAGATTGCACACTGTCTTCTTGCACTCAGTACAGAGGCTGTAGTTGGGTGTGTCAGCTGATCCCACGTTCAGCTCCACTTTACACAGAGGACAGTTTTCCTTGGCTGTGCAGGTTGAAGCAGGAGTGGGTTTGGCTTCAGCAGCCTTCTCTTCCTTCTCCACAGAAATAGACCTGGGGGGCTTCTTGCTTTTGGCTGGTGGAGTGTCAGGAGCAGATTCTGAATCAGGGGGAGACCCTGGACCAGAGAAAGGGGAGTCAGGAGGGGAACCTGGTCCAGAGTCAGCCTCAGAGTCTGGCGGCGAGCCGGGTGGAGTATCTGCTGCTTTGTCATCCTCTCCGGTGACCAGGTTGGTGGCTGAACTCAAGAGGGACGATCCAAAACTGAACATCTGCGAAGCTGCAGCAGGTGATTTTGTTGATTCAGTCAAACCTCCAAAACCTCCAAACAACTTCCCAGTCACTGACTCCTCCTGTTTGGTTGCTGTCTGTGCTTGAGGTTTTGATGAGTCCATTAACCCCCCAAACCCACCAAACAGTTTCCCTGTAACAGACTCGGAATTTTGTGAAGCGCCTGCAGGTGATTTAGCAGTGTCTGTCAAGCCTCCGAGACTGATACCACCTAAACCCCCAAAGAAACTGGATTCTTGTTTGGGTTTGGCAGGAGACTGTTGGGGACTAGACTTCTGCTGAATAGGCCGTCCTGTCTTAGGGTCAATTTTGGGGGATCCTGTCATTGAAGAGCTCGGAGAAAGCGGCCCTGGAGATGTAGGACCTGGGGACTTCTGCCGAGGTGTGGTTGGTGGTGTTAACCCTTGGTCAGTAGTACTCTGCTGCTTTATTAGCAGCTTGCCAGGTTTACCAGGTGCCTGTCTCTGTGGTGAGGGTGGGGCCGAGCCTTGTTTGGGCTTTGTCATGCCGGGGGGATCCATACCTCCCATTGCTCGCTGCATCTGGCAGTTCAGACACAGCCATTCTTTGCCCTGCACATGAAACAAAAAGTCAGTTTGTTTTTACTACAACACATGTACATTCTATTATGAGCACAAACATCAATGTACTGTGCAATTACAGTATACGCACAGGCAAGCATAACCAATTAAATCCCCCAAATAATCATGTTCTTATTGTTTAGCAAAAACATAAAAATTCAGACATGTCCGTTAATTAGTCTGCTTCAGATTACATAAAATCCTGTTTTCTTCGCTCAGGCATGAAGCCTCTCATATTTGGCACCAGTTGCAAGAATCCTAATAATTTTTAAACTACAATGGTAATGGATATTTCTATCTATTTTTTTTTTTTAATGTTTAACCACATCTTAGAGTAAAAACATCTTCCACTACATATTAGCTTAGCTATAATGAAAATACTAGTGTCTAAATCTAGCACAACCATCTTTCACTCTTAACAATGCTTTTTATTCTTCCCTTTATCATAGTGCTTGTATACTGTGTGTCAAGTCATAACAAATGGTTTGCTTTCATTAGCTTTATTTTTTTGTCTTTTTTTTTCCAGTCCATACAGTATATTTCAGTGCCTATTCCAAAGCAACCTGGCTACACCATAGTGCTCTTTGTTCTGCGCACAGGATGTTTCCTTGGTTTCCTCTGTGTTTAAAGGAGCCAGTGTTGACAATTTGATCACTATCTTTGACAGAACAATGTCTATAAGGGTACCTATTGGATGTAATCTAAACCAAACCCAGTACAGTATGACAGCACGAGGCTGTTTATGTATTAGAAATGAGCGTGCATTTGTTACAGTTACACAATTTACAATCATAGCAAAAACTATTCTTAAATGGATAATTTCCTCATAAACTGACACAAACCTTGATGCACACTGTAACAAAAACACAGAAGAAGTGTGAGCAAAGGCAAACAGTCTCTGTGCTGTAGTCATAAGCTTCCAGTATTTACCATCCATGTCCTCACTGCCTGGCACAGTATCTTCCTGTGGCCATGACATGAGTCACCTTGATCAACATTCCCTGGGTCCATACGGTCCTTCTGTTGCTCAAAGCATGTGCCACTCTTATAAGATGCCTTCCCTGTGCCAGGCTAAGAGAACAGCTACTCTGTACTTACTGTCCACATGTAAAATGCACTCTCATTAGTTTGGTCTAAATATTCAAATAAAAATTATATAGGGACAAATAAAATATGTTAATTGTCAGTATGTTATTGAGCATTTATGATTAATGTTTAAGTTCCTCTATATGTGTCTCAGAATTCTATTTTATTATCAAAGTGGCAGATGTTTCTGAAATCCAGAGTAAATACAATGACATACCATATTATCTTTACAGCGTAATGTGGATTTTGGGACCTGACAGGGTAATTCAATATTTCATTCACATGAAATATAAAATGTGTGACCTTTCCCACCCTCTGCCATCAGTACCACAGCCTTCCTTGTATATTATTAGATAAGTATGATAAATAAACGCTGTATACCTTACAGTGCACTGAACTTAAGCTGACAGCAAAATATTCAGGATGGAATTGTTACAGTAACTCTGCCACACTGACACTGAAGGTCCAATAATCTTTTGAATAATAATAGAATAGAATACATATTTCTTTTCTTACCGCTGAGTCTGGGGGGCTGAACCCACAGAGGCTGCACACTTGGTTTTTACACTCAGTGCAGTTACTGTAATTAGGTGGTTCCTTCGACCCAATGTTCATCTGGGTAGTTTTACACAGTTGACAAAGTGCACCTCCAGACTTCCCAGCACCTTGCTGAGCAGCAGGCCCTCCGTCCTTAGCCGGTTCACGAGGTTGAGCCCCAGGACCTGGTGGTCCCTGCTGCTTAGGTCCAGGCTTTCCAGGTCCTTGTGGTGGGGGTCCACCCTTTTGCTGGGGAGGGCCACCCTGTTTGGCACCTTGACCCGGTGGTGCTTGCCCTGGTCTGGGTGTCTGTTGCCCTGGGGGGCCTTGGCCAGGAGGACCCTGGCCTGGTTTGGGTCCCTGACCTGCTGGTCCCTGACCTTGCCTGGGTCCCTGCCCAGGTGGTCCTTGACCTGGTTTTGGTCCCTGTCCAGTGGGTCCTTGACCTGGCTTTGGTCCCTGCCCAGGTGGACCCTGTCCCTGTTTCTGGGGTCCACCCTGTTGTGGTCCTTTTGGACCTGGCCCTTGTTGAGGGCCCTTGGCTGGTGGCTTTCCTCCCTGCTTGGCATCTGGTATTGAAGATCCATCTCCCTCCTCCTCATCCCCAAAAAGCCCAAACTTTGGGATGTTGACAGAATCGCCCATGGACGATATGGACGATGAGACAGAGGAGGTCATAGATGACACAGCACTGAGGGGGTTGGCCCCGCTGAGAAAACTGGAGCCAAACATGCCGGATGATTTGGTGTCAGGATCTTTTGGTTCCTGTCGAAATCTGGATTCAAAAAGGCTTAGGGAGGAGGGACTGCGGCCTGGAGAAGGTTTACCGACAGGACCCTGGTTGAAAGCATCGACAGTGCGGCTCTTACTGAGACCGGTAGGGCCCCTGGAGGCCCCTACCTGCTGAGGACGCTGCTGGGCATCAGATTCTGAAGGTCTGAGGAAGAAGAAAAAGGTAAACAGAGACAGTTTGAATAAGCAATAGTGTTTATGTGTGTTTTCTTTGGCAATATGAGAAGCTTTTATGAGTCAAAGCATCCCCAGCTGACCTGGTGGATGCCAAAACAGAAATAACAGACCCACCACTCTGAATGAAACTTTTAGATCTGACTATCATGCAGGCCTTAAATAGGTCTCTCAGCTGAATTTTTTACCATGACCTGAATTTTCAAGGCTCATGTTAAATACATTCACCCCGTCTGAGATTATCAACAGACTGACACAACCTCAAAATTGTGTTTATGTCACACATTCACACAGTCATTATTACTATATACAACTAACAGTGAAATAACCTTGTTTTTCTTTCACTTGTGTCAATATTGTAACAAATATTTAGAAAACATGGGTAATGCTTTGAAATAATCTTTTTTCCCATTTGAACTGTCTGCACAAAATGCGATCAATAATCACTAGTATTCCTTTGCTACTTTTCCTCTCATAATAGTTGCTTGTAAACTCCACTGCCTCAATAGCACCATAAATGCTAATATAGTATATAATTAAAAGGTAAACCATAGCACTATCTCTCTTTGACTCTTTCAACACATCAGTGAACACATAATGTGTAGCTAGCAGCCCTAGGGTATAGCTGACAGGAAAGTGAATCCCTCCGAATGACATGCAGATCAGTGAGATAGAGAGGGAAACGCTCGGCTTCATGGGGGTAAGCTGAGACGTCTTTATTAGCTCTGACTGAAAGACAACATACACAACCTACACACACTACCAGACACAACCATAAAAGTGATGAGTATACTTGCAGAAACAAATAAACTGACTAATGGGCTCATTGCATATTGTTTTATTTATCCACAACGATGGTTATATGCAATATCTGTATTGGTTTCATATCCAGTCCTTACACTGATATCATTTGTCTTCTCATGCAATAAACTTTAATGCTGTGGTGAATACAGACATTCGATCTATGTTTTTAGTATTAAGTAAATTCTGACTTTATAGTGTAAGAACCCAGCGAATATTTCAAGTAATGGTGTTGCAATCCCCGCTGTGGGCCAATCCACTGCAGCGTGAATTTCAGCACCACGGACAGCAGCGGATGATTTCAGCACCATGGACAGCGATCACACACACACAC
>JAPTYQ010116399.1:0-43241 GCA_029814465.1 Ostorhinchus cyanosoma
ATTTATTAGTTTTTTTTGCAAATGTCTAATTCTTTTTTATACGTTACCCACAGTTAACTGGTATTTAAAAATAAATAAATAAATAAACTTTCATTTCTACAAAAATGCTTGTACTTAATTGGCCTGGTTTGGATATGGATCACATTCTGGACATTTTTATTTCAAGGGATGTATTTAGTCTTATGAACAGCCATAATTTTCATATGCCATTTAGGTGGTTTATCTGTTGTTAAAGCACTTCTTTGAGTCTAATACAGCTCATTGAAAGCCACATAGTATAGGAAGATACAAATGTATTATTCTTAGTGTTGATTCATAGCATCCACTGACTCAAAATACATCTTAAAAGAAATTACTTATAGGCTTATCATTTATTCATCCTAATAAGACACTATCATATTGCCCCACAGTATGTAAAAAGACTTCTCTTCATTTACCACTTCCTTCCATAAAGCTTTTGGTTGGATGTTTGTATTTTCAATCTTCAAAAAGTTATTAGACAAAAAGACAGACACCATACGATGTACTTGACACTTAAGTCCCTGATACAAACTGAAATTATTCTCAAAACTTTTCAACAGTACAAAATAATCCCTTTGATGTTACAAATAAGACAATAATTTCAACCAAATGTTTTGTAATGTAGGCCTGGCGTACATCTTGAAGATATTCTATAAAGTGAGCCAATTCGAGTTTTTTTTTCTTCAACAAATATTAAGCCTCTCATTATCACCAGTTAAAAACCAGTCTATATCCATATCATATCAGACCTCACAAATGCATTAATTTTATTTACCATAAACTTAAGAGTTCAAGAGCATCAGCAAGAAAAACTAATGTCACAGATGTGGACTAAATTGTTTTTACTTAATTCCGAAGTTAAAGTGACCAATACCTTTGTCCCTTGTGTCCTCCCCAGCTCCACAACACTTGAAATGGAAAACCTAAAATAACTCAGTCCTTTTGGAGTGTGACTATGAAGCCAGTTATGGTGAAATTTTAAGTTAAACCACATCCTACGATCAAGAATGTTCCAAAACTGCCAATTCTATTGTACTGTCCCAGACTTACACCAGTTCAGTCTACAGGATCATTCTGGAATCAGGAAGAAGTTAAAAATGTTACACAGGATACAACAGTGCATTTGCAAGATAGCGCCAGAAGAGAAGTGGTTCTTTTTTTTTGTGTGGAACACACAGACATAAGTGCACTGTCGAATTAAAAAGACAAAAATTGCTCCAAAACACAAAAGAAATAGAGATGTCTGTCCGTGGTTTTTCATTCATTTCAGGGTGAAATAGCAGTTTGGAGGGTGCGGTTCTTTCACACAAGGGGGATTCTCAAAGAGATAACATACTGAAACTAATTCTGCTGTGAAGCCCCAAAGATAAAAATGTGACCATTCCAGCAGTTTTTTTTGAAAAACAATTTATTATTCAAGTACATCTGCAATATTTATTTGTACTTATTTACAATGTGAAAATAGAGCACTTTTAATCAGTTCTGTCTCTGCTGATTTTCAGCAACAGTTTGATGTACATCACAAGCTGATGCACTGATGGCAACTGGATGTGTGCTGCCACCCAGTGCTCCAGCTACACAATTCTTTTTCAAGTCCAGAAAGAGTCAGGGTTCAGGCTTTTCCCTTCCTCTGTTTGAAGCTATGCTTTGCTCCTGCACCTTTCTTAAAGCCTGGCTTGCCTTTTTGACCTTTAGATCTGAATGGCTTATCTTTAGTTTTTTTTCCACCAAAGGATCTGTTTGCTCCAAAAGTCTTCTTGCCACCAAATTTCTTTTCCCCGTCGAGTTTCTTGGCTCCAAACGTCTTGCCTCCAGGTTTGCCTTTCTTTCCAAATGGTTTCTCTCCATTACCAAAATTCTTCCATCCTTTATGTTGCGGTTTTCCTGTTTTGTCTGCCCTTGGTGATTTACTACCTCGGTCTTTACTTGATGATTTACCAGGGGAGAGCTTCCTTTTCTTGACAGGCCCGTTAGACTGTCCTCTGCCCCGTTTTCTCTTTGCTCCAGGAAACATATCTGCACAAAGAGTCTTTGGTCACTATGTTATATCAAAGTAAATAACTTCATAATAAGTTCATACTGTAGTTTTACTTACCTTCGTCTGGTTCCTCTCCTACAGCCTGTCTGTAGTACTCCACCTCGTCGTCTGATTCGACAGCAGCTTCCCCCAACCCTGGGTCCTCTACTTCACTGTCCTCCTCAGCTTCAGCTTGCTTCCTCTTGATGCCCTCCAAACTCTTTTTCCTGTTAAAATATAAAGTTAGTTTTACACTTCAGTGAAGCAAAAATATGCTGCAACAAGAGAATGAGATGCTCAATACACATAATTTACTTGTTCTTTTCTCTTTTTTCTTTCTTCAGAGCCACATTCTGCTCTTGCTGCTTTCGACGATCCTCCTTCTGTTTTAGCTGTGCCTCCTTTCTTTCTAGGATCTCCTGTATTTCCTCTTCCGTCTTCAAGGCTGCAAATATATAACAATGTTCTGATTAAAATACAGTCTGTCAAACCTGAATAATGTAAGTATCATAAGCTTGCAGTGTATCAGTAAGCGTTTACTTTATAGGAGAAAAATCATTGGGTTCATAATGATTTTATCATCATGTACACCTGAGGAGTGAGGAAGTCAATATGTTGGTGTAGGTGTGTTCTTACCAATAGAATGATAAAGGACATTCCCCTCTCCCATGCCTTCTTGTATCTTTGTCAGCTGCAGAGTCATCCGAGGACCAATCTATGGACAAAGCAATTCAAGAATTTAGCTGTGACCTGTGGAATACTCATATTTAAGTCTTTTCACCCTCTCTACCTACTTACCTCAGTCAGACGAACAGCACTCTGTTGAGATGCCATGTTTCCACGGCCAGAATACGCCTGTGGCAGTTCAGTTATGTTGTGATCCCCGTCTTGTTCTGCTTCACTTTCCGAAAGGTTTGCCCCCCTAAGAATGGATGAAGGATGTTAATTTACACACCATAGTCTATTCACAGTTCTGCATCTATTGTCACACAATGACAGCTTCAAACACAAATGCCCCTTGACCTCAGGGGGGACAAAACTTGTATCATAAAATGAACCTTACTTCATCAAGAGCTCGCTGATATCCTCAAGCTTACTCATGTTGGGGAACCTCTCCTGCATCAACTTCTTGACTCCACGGCTCATACCCACAGGGACTACCTTCAGACTGCTGTATGGTGTAAAAATAATGGTATCAGTGAGAACTTTTATCACCTAATAAAAGAAAGTGGAGTATTCTGCTGCGGCCCATCAGTGCGTTTACTTTGAATATGCATCACTGAACAGTCAAGTTAGAAAGTATCATCATTGAAGCCAACAAATCAACCATTTAGTGTGTGATAAAAATTATACTTACAAGTGACGGAACTCTATTTCTTGAGATGTTGGATTGTAATTCACCAGCACACACCTCTTGATGTTGTTTAGATTCACCTGGAAAACATGACATTGACATATACCATATTCAACATATTCAAGACAGATCTGTAACTGCACTAAATGATTTAAGCCTTGTGATGTCAGAAAGCGTTTACTTTTGAATAATCTTCAGAGGTGAACTCAGCAGACTATACTTTCATCATGCTAACAGGGCTTTCAATACTAAGTCTCTTACATGACAAATATGCAAATTTTTCCTACCTTGTGCACATTTATTGAAGGAAACATGTTTTGAAACATGGTGGCCATTAGCTTGACGTGCATGCCATCAGATCCAAAATTATTGAGGATAAGAAGTGGATGATGTGTGAATTGCTGGTCATGCATCCTGTGTTTCTTCAGAGTTGAAACCACATCTTTGATAAGAGAGTACTGGAAAAAAGAAAAGGATCTTTTCAAAGTGAATTGAAAATGAGTTTACTTTGTTAAAATAACTTTGGTTTTTTGGGGTACATCAGTGCGTTTACTTTGAAAAGCATCACTTTCAGTCAAATATGAAAACTGTCATCATCTGAACCCATCTCCCAGTTTTATGTCTATGTGTATATTCATTATGTTACACTGCATGTTTACCTTGAGGACTCTGAAATGAAGCGTGGGCCCTTTAGGAAGCCGAGCAAGCCTCTGAAAATACAATAAAAGTGTTGTTATACAATATAAATACAGAGACAACCAAACTACAAAATACTCTAAGAACAGTTTGCCAATGATCTGATGTGTCCTCACCATGTTGATACTGTTGGATGTCTTGCTGAAAATCATGAAGTGTGTCACTCCCAGTGGTCCTGCTATTGCCACAAAGTCTTTCAACACATTCTTTTTCCTGACCTGAAAGGGGAAAATGAAGATACATTAGCCTGAGTTATAAGTTCAACCATATGACAAATGCAAGCGTGGGAAAAAAAGAAACAAATAGTTCACATATCAATGTCCGTTTAAAAAAAGCATTGTGCCGTTAAGTACTTAGTTGTATACACATTTATGCATGTTAAAGGAAGCTAGTCGAACGTTGTAAGAGAAGAGCGACCTTTAAAGACTCTGCTGTGAATGGCTCCATGACTCTTCGAACATCCATGATGAGCTGAGTCACGTTTTTCCCAATCTGACCCCGGTGAAACACAAAGGAATGGGGGACTGACTGATAGGTTTCCTCAGCCACATGGTTGGCTGTTGCTCGGGATTTCTTCTGGTTCTTGGTCTAAAAGTAAAAGAGGGCCACATGTAATAATTAGTTACAATTATTGACAATACGGATTCATACTGCAGTGAAAGGCAAATCACTTGGGACAAATTCTTCCTCTACTTTATTAATTTATGCACATTACATTTAGAAATTAAACAATAAGACGACATCGTGCACATTCTTGTTATAATAAAGTCCAGGCTAAGGTTGTAGCATGCTAGCACAGACCGGTACTTACCTTTGATTTACCCATTTTCCAAGGAAATGTAGCGGGTAACTTAGGTCAATAGATGTATACGTATGGTTACAATTAAATAAAAAGTAACTCTACCTTCATTGCGAAAACTAAACCGCACTAACAACACTTAAACAACTCAGCTGCGAAATGAACGCGGTGCCATCCACATGGATTTTTACCACATTGTGTCACACTGTAATATGTCCGGGTTTCTAAGTAGCCAAAAAACGTTCCGGGCAAGAAGGATTGAACCTGTGTTATGTACTCACGATACCATCCTTCTCTTTTAAATCAAACTATATGAACAGAAAACAAAAACTCAGTTGAATCTAAATTCCCAAAAATGAGATAAATATTTAATTTAATTTAGTTTAATTTAATTTAATTTAATTCTATTTTTACATAATGACACATAAAGACAGACATCAAATGATATTAAATTATATACAGTCATGGAAAAAAATTATTAGACCATCAAAAGTAATCAAAAACAATGGTTATGCAATCAAGTACTAACTCCTATGTGTATAATGTGACTAAAACAGATAGAAAAGAAAACATGGAATGCCTAAAAGCATTGTTTTTGGCAGTACAATGCCACAGCTATTGATGGAAGTGAAGTAATTTTGGTTATTATCAAGAAAACACGGAAAATGGATGGATATCAGCTCTTAAATTAAACTCTTATGAACTATTTTTGTTGTTATCATTATATTTCTCCAAACAAATGTACCTTCAGTTGTACCGGGAAAAATGAACAAGAAATTAAAAAAATAATAATAAAATAAGGGTCGTCTAATAATTTTTTCCATGGCTGTACATTACACAGTATTCCTTTTTTGGAGTAACCCATTTAAAAAACACTACTTTCCAAGATTCAGACTTAAGACCAGCAAAAAACAATCAGAACATTACTTTGATGATCATTTCTGTTTAATAGGGAAGTCACTATCAGTTCATTTGCTGGCAGTTTTTAGGTGCTTTTCTTGCACAATTTATGCACACAATGTTCATCAAGTTGGCCACCAGAGGACAATGGCTTAGAATTTATGAATTGCTGTGTTAAGATACCAGCTGAAGAGGCAGCTGCGCCATCAGCTCAGATACAATGACTCATTATGGCAAAAAAAGGAAATCAGGAAATTAAAATAACCTAACATGGGAACAGGCAAAAGATAAATAACACATATTAGGTTAATTATTTTTTATTAACCTACAGTTTATAAGCAGAGCAAATGGAAACATCCTATAAAGGTAATAATATAAATTGAATTGGCTGGAGTAACTGAAAAACTGAAATAAGAAATAAAATTGTAATCATGGAGAGGTGAAGAGGTGGCATCTATGCAATGGTGTAAAATGCAGTTGTGTGACTATGAATCTAACTGAAGGTCCTATGCTCTATGGGATTTCATTTATTGAAGCATAAACTAAATACTAAACCCTCTGCCCAGTATGATTTTGTGATAACCAAGAACTGACAGATAAAAAAAACCCCTGATCAATATATATATGGTCTACTTGTAATGCTGTTCTACAGAAAAAATATAGTGTAATAAAAAATTCCCATGAAACCACCAAACAGTTAGAATAACCACTTAGAGGTCAAAATGATGTCATGTTTCCCAAGAAATTTGACTGTGCAACTTATCTCCACCCAAAACCGAATCAGATCAAACTAAAACGCAGCAAATGATGGTGAAGTTTAACTGCCTGGCAAGAAATAGTGCATCAGGGAATCAAAAACAAAATGAACTGATGAACTCATCAGACAAATGAATTACATAAACTCTCAGCTTGCAGCAAATATATCCAAAACACAAACCAACAATATTTCAGTGATGAGGTAAAATTGTCACCCACATTACTTGAGTTTCTCTAAGTTGTCTATGGAAAACAACCTAGCGCAGGATAGCAGGTTGATGACAGAGGGAGGAGATATCCCAGGATTCCTGCTGAACAGCAACTACTGGGAGGCGGTGTCGTTTGGACAGTTTGTAATTAGTTGGCTCCTTCCTTGGAGATGCATGGATAGAACATCAGGAGAGGAAAGACTTGTCTAGCTCCTGTCCTTGAGATTTATTTGTAATCCAGGTCTATTCATTTTCTCTTCATCTATTAATCTGGAGGAAGCAACCTATTTTATATATTCATTTTTTTGAAGATGTAAATTGCAAAATGCTTTAGTCTCTGTGCAACATCTTTACATTCTGGAGGCAGCAGCTACACCCCGGAGCTGGACAAAGACATCCAAACACTTCTCAGCTAATACAGTAAGTGATAAAATGTCAAAAGGTTAGTTACTAGGTAAGGCATCCCATAGTGCATATAGCTAAATTCATCACTGGCTCGCAAAATGTAATTCTTTTAGAAACAAATTAACACTTTAATGCAGAGGAAATTGTAACGGCAACGTGCTTCAATGAGAAACTTTAAAGAAATGAGATGTCAATATTTGATTGTATGTGTTTATGGTGTTGACTGTAGTTGTTGTGGTGGGATGTGGAGCTGCTTCAAAGGATTCTGTTGACTGTGAGATAGAAGTGTGTTGATTCTAGCTGGTTTATATTGACTGTTGTCCCTTCAGTGTTGACCTGCTAATAAATTCCAGCCAGGAGCAAATGTGTCTACTTGAAAAGAACCATCTGGTGAACTGTCAAAAAAACACAACACAGTCTTTTCCCTGAAATGTAACTGTTAGAATTTGCTAAAGTCAAGAAATTCTAATAATTGTGCCTTTTTTCCTACCAGGGGTTTCACATATTTCACAAATTCATGGAGAGGACACTGACAATTGGTCTGACACTGTTCTTAACCCTTTGCCTGGAAATACCACAAGCTGGAGGACGGAAGGACGGAGCCCATGGAGACAGCGATCAGAAACGTTCTTCTCATTCTTCAGATTCAAAAGGCCGCTGCTCCTACACCTTCATTGTTCCACAGCAGAAACTGACAGGGGCGTTGTGTCTGAACACAGCTACTACAAACCAGTCAGAGGTGCTGGCATTGCGGGCAGAGCTTAAACAGCAGCAGGAACAGCTGGAGAAGCTCAGGGGACAGCTGGAGCAGGAAGGGGCTCTAGCAATTGAAATAAGAGCCCTGCGTAAAGAGAGTAACAACATGAACTCTCGCATTGCTCAACTATATGCCCAGCTCCTACATGAAGTCATCACCAAGAAAGATCAGGCTTTAGAGCAGCGAAGGGTGGAGAACCTTCTGCTAAATGCTACAGCACAGGTGAGCAAAGGATATTATTTGTCTCCTTCATGTGTCAGAATTTTTTTAAAAAGCTATCATCTCTTCCATGTCTGTGCCATCTCAGGCGTTGCAGGTGTCCAATAATTACAGGGAGCTGGAGAAAAAATATGGAGCTCTCACTTCCATGATGAGCTCCCAGAACCAATTCATTGCTCGTCTGGAGAAGCAATGCCAGTGCAAGGACTCAATTCAGCCCTCTCTGGTAAAAACAAATAATTTCAAATGATGAAATGTATTGTGTATTGGTTTTGCACCCAGAAACTGAAGGTCATGTTGGTTTTTTTTTTTTTTTGTCCGGACAGGCCGTGACTTTACCACCAAAAAGTCAGCCTAATGTGGATCGTAATTACAGTTCTGAAGCCAACGAAATGACTAATGATGTTCAAAGAGACCAAAGTGCTCCTTCAACACAGCAGGAAAATACAGTGGGAGTTCATTCCCTTCCCACTACTACAGCCAGCACTCCTGCGGGCTCTCCATTCATTAGTTTTCCTGTCACAAAGACCCCAGGTATCAGTGTAAAACTTGTCTTTTAGCAGAAGTACTCCATGGTAGTAATAGCATTCCTTGACAAGATTCAAGCGTGTGTGTGAGAGGGCATCAATCTTTTGCCAGAGTTATTTCACTGCTAAGATAAGAAGCTGAAGCTGCTGGAGTCACTGACCTGGTGATGGAGCCTATCTCTATGGGAATTCCTAAACAATGTTCGACGGCGCTAGCAGCTCTTATCAGCATAGTTGGCTGTGTAATGCAAACATATATCTAAGCTCACATATGAACTAACTAGAGCATTTTTTGGCTGCTGCATAAGTGTAATTTATGAAAGTACAAAGTTGAGGCATTAGGCAACCCATCCAGTGTGCATGACAAAAGTAACTCAAAACTTCCTAAAAGCTCTGATGAAAGACTGTGCATTGCCTCATATTATCCATATAATGAGTGTTTGTTGAGTCTCCACTGAAAATGCTTGTTGGGGAAGACTATTAGACATTATCTCTCAGTGTGGGAGATGTTTCTCTCTGTATACATTTCCCCCATAGGTATTTGTCTATTCTCCGTTTTATCTTTGACATGTGCTGAAGAAAACACTGATACAGTAGAGTGGTTGTGTATCTGTTATCTAAATGTTAAAACAAGCAGAGCAAAACTGACCAATTTTAATACATTTTGTCCCGCTCAGGGCCGTGGCGAGACTGCCAGCATGTTCTGCAATCAGGTGAGACCACTAGTGGGATTTACTTGCTTCGGCCGCAGAGCGCTAACCGACTCCTGCAGGCCTGGTGTGAGCAGAGTCGGGCTCAGGGAGGATGGACAGTCATCCAAAGGAGACAGGATGGGTCAGTCAACTTCTTCAGGACATGGGAGCAGTATAAGGTGATTGCCTTATTATGTGCCTTTAATGTCTTCCAAGCATGTCTGTGTTTTTGTCCTTTTCCATAATACTATGAAGAATACTACGTCTTAGTATTAAATTAGGTGTTTCACATGTATTTCACAGCAAGGCTTTGGGAACCTGGATGGTGAGTACTGGCTCGGCCTAGAACACCTTTACTGGCTGTCAAAACAGGCACAGTATAAGCTCCGGGTGGCTCTTGAAGACTGGCAGGGCCGCCAGGTGTTTGCTGAGTATGACAGTTTCCACCTAGAGCCAGAGAGTGACTGGTACCGACTGAGGATAGGACAATACAGCGGCAATGCTGGAGACTCCCTCTCTTGGCACAACAATAAGGCCTTCACCACTCTAGACCGAGACAAAGACAGCTATTCAGGTCTGCTTTACCTCTGGTTGTTTTTGGACTCTCATCTCATTGGTTTCTTTTAATAAAACTTCTCTTTTTCTTGTGTTGTCAGGTAACTGTGCTCATTACCAGAAGGGAGGCTGGTGGTACCATATGTGTGCCCACTCCAATCTGAATGGTGTGTGGTATCGTGGTGGACACTATCGCAGCCGCTATCAGGATGGCGTCTATTGGGCAGAATTCCATGGAGGGTCTTATTCACTCAAACGAGTTTCTATGATGATCAAGCCTATCTAAATTACAGCAGTGTGTTGTGTATGTTTGTAAACTACCAGTCAAAAGTTTGGACTCACCTGCTCATTTAAATGGCATGAGATGAACCGCAGAAGGCCAACAAGTGCTCAGCATCACCAGGAACCCCTTCAAGACTTTTGGAAAACATTTCAGTTGACTACCTCATGAAGATCATCGAGAGAATGCCAAGACAGTGCAAAGCAGTAATAAAAGCAAAATATGGCTGTTTTGAAGAATCTAAAATATAAAACATGCTTTGAGTTATGTCACAATTTATTTAACTACATAATTCCATTTGTGTTCATTCATAGTTTTGAATGTAAATAGTCATGAAAATAAAGAAAAACCAAGTGAGTCCAAACTTTTGACTGGTAGTGTATGTATATTGTACATTATAGGCATAGGGTTTGGAAACATGGGTGTGTATTTACGATTTGTTTAAGTCTTAACTATACAGTGTGGTACCTTTCTGTCCCTTGAAAATTGTCCTACTGATAAGAGGGAACTGTCTAACCTGTTCACTGAATGATGAGTAGCACATTTTTGTTTGTCTGTTGTGGTTGAAATTTTGTGCCAAAATTTATGTTGATTATTTGCAATATCGGTGTCAATAAATCATACTTAACACTGACTTTTATGACAGTTGACAGTGATACATGTTGCGCAAAATATGGGAGGGGATGTGCAAACTTGTTCCAGTTTACAGTGGTTGTGGTGTCGTGCTTCCGTTTCATAGGTTTCCTGTTAACTCAGGGCGTAGACTTTTTCTTACGTACTCAAACTTTTCTCCATAAATTTCATATAACTGACAGAAGCAGGTTATCAGCAGCAGCAGCAGCAGCAGGACCATCTTCAAGCAAGTTCACTGTGTGTTCACTTCACTGTGTTTAACATCCTCTGAACCTGCTGATACAACCGATCCCTTCCATCCTCCTTCTGCCTCCATGGTGCTTCAGCATGCTTTCAATCAGGATGTTGGGCCTTCTCGTGCTCATGCTTTTATTTTCTGGTAAGTGCTGATGCTTGTCTGCAGTCACTTTATGTGGGTCTGAAAATTTTTCCAGGTTTATGGGCTAAAAGGCATTAAAATGCTGGTACAACATCTGCTCACTTACAGTTTCAGTAGCTCCATGTGTTACTCCCAGTGGTTACTACCCAAATACACTGAAACTTATGTTAGATAATGGAAATATAAATCTGTAAACCATAGTGCAGTAATATAGAAAGTAAGAACAGTATTAATTCTGATGATCTGTACAACTGTGGCCATTAGAAGGAAGGAACACGAAAATTGTGCCATCCTTTTAACAGATTTCATAACTACATGTGATTGATTCTTTTGCATTTCTTTATTCATTTCTTGAAAATATGCAAAGCATTTATAGTTTTATTATACACAGTACTTTATTTGTTACTGTGTATGATTTTTAAACTTGTTACATAATGAAATAAATTGGCTGCTGATTGATCCTTTCCTATTGCACATGTGAAGGCAGACTAACAGCCACTCCCTGTTAAAGATGGCCTTTCATTTTCAACCATTTCCAAATTGAAAGTCTCGAGCTGAAGTGTTGCAATAAATATATCCCTACAAGTTTACGGCAGGGACCTTGTTACAGTTTTTACATTACAGTTTTTTCAAATTATCTTTTAGATCTAATAAATAATGAATGAAAACATGTGCCCTATTGTACCCTATACCCTATATACTGTTCAAGCAAAAAATGATTAAAAAAAAAAAAAAAAAAAACCCTTGAAGAGGCAAAGGTAGGTGTCACATTTTGCGGTTAAAGCTTTCCACTGTTTATGAGAGTGAACTAGCATTAGAGCGTAGGGTGTGTTTGCACAAAGATTATATCTCTACACTGATCTTAACAGCATAAAAAACATCTGCTAAACTTTCACTAAATAATTTTTTTAAAAACACAATGCACTATTGTTTTTTATTTTGATAATTGTGGATAAACTACTTTAATCTTCTATTTCTGGCCATCTCATTCAGTGTTTTCTATTAAATCATCAAACTTTTTTATTTCATTCACACAAAATTTTTTATAATATTATATATTTTATTATGTTTGAAATGAACAGCTCCATACGCAGTTTAATTTGTCTTTGAGTGTTGGAATGATAATGTACATAGGTTACATATCAGTAATGTTACCTTACAAAAAACTAGAAATCAGAATCACATGATTTAAAACAGAAGTGACATACACTGTCAATCTGAGTTACATGGAGTCAAATAAAACCAATACTATTTGTGTTTCAACAGATTCAGGCTGTGACTGTCCTCATGCCAACCATCTCACCTTGCATCCTCCTGTTATTATAAAAGAATATGATGAACCTATCACTGTCAATTGCACCTACATAAGTAAAGACCATGAGGGGATATACTGGAAAATTGGAAATGCAAGCCATGATGAGGAACCAAATAGTTACAATTTTTTGTCACTGCCAAAGCTGGAGTGGAACACACAAGTCCAGTGCAGAATGCTGCCTGAAGCTAGTGGATGCAGCAAAGACCTTGACATAACTTTGTACAGTAAGTATCATTTTGACTACATCAAAGAATAGGAAAGAGGTGGGTAAATGAATAATATCTGTCATTTTGTTGTGATAGAGAGACCAGACTTCATTACTGTGTATCCTTTAAACGGCACAAACCCTGTAGAGGGGGAGCTGTTTGAGCTGCAGTGTGATATCATCAACGTTGCTCCAATTCAAAGCCTCACTGTGACGTGGTACAGAAACAATGAAACCATCAAAGAAGAGAATTTCAACAGAACAATTAAAACCCCAGAGTCTGAGTCTTCAGTTCTGGCACGCCACTTCAGTAGAGAAGACAATGGAGCTGAGTTTACATGTGAGGCTCGGCTGGACCTCGGGCCAGAGGGACCACAACCTCCTGTCGTGTCAAATGCTACACGCACATTATCTGTGCACTGTGAGTATGCTCAGTCTTGTTTCAATATTTCACTGCATTTTTTCCCCCAATTCTTTTTTTAATTTCCAGTGTCAGATTTGATTATTTCACGCTAAATCTGCAAATATTTGACCAACTGAAAATTATATATTTGCCTCCTCAGATCCTCCTGAGTTTAAGAATGAAATGGCTGTCATCGTCATTGTTGTGAATAAAAGTAGTGACATCTCACTGAACTGTGAGGCTGAGGGCAACCCCCGACCTCAGTTTAACTGGACTCAACATGGGGAGAATCTTTCAGATGACAAAGAATATCTAAATGTTATTCAAGTAAATGAAAGCACAAAGTATTCCTGCACAGCAACCAATTCTCTCAGAAGTATTGTTAAAGAATTCCATGTTATTGTGACTGAAACTGCCACAACACCAGCCCCTGATGTGATGACCAGCCCACATGCATTTGTCCCAAAAGGTATACGCAACCATGTCCTTTATGTTAACTTAAATATGAAGTACGCATTAATATAATATATTCATTCATCTTTGGGCACCAAACAACTCTTCAACTTCTTCTTTTGAATGACAGATTGTCCACTTATAATAACACCACCAGAAATCGTGGTGAGATATGGAGACCCAGTTTCTGTCAACTGCAGCACAACATCCACAGATGTGATCGGAATTGGCTGGGAGGGCGGAGAGCCAGAAAATGTTTCTGATATGACCTGGACAGTTGCAAAACTGGAAGACTGGAATATGAATCCTGCATGCTTCGCCATAATGAAAGACAACAGCCGATGTGAAAAGATCCCAAACATCACTCTTTATAGTAAGTAAAAGTAAAGTATAAGTGAAAGTAAAAGTAAACAGAAGTGCAGGTAACAATTCTATTAAATTAACCAATCATGACTCATTTATGTTAAATGGCAGATTATACATAGATTATAGACATGACAACAAGAGCAGGCCGATGTTTGTCCCTCACTATGGTTAAATATTTAGAGTTCTCTCTTTTTTCTTACAGAGACTCCAGACGTGTCAGTCTCTGCCTTGAACATTTCTGTTCCAATGCTTCAAGGCACAGAATTCCAGCTGATATGCAACATCATTAATGTGGCCCCTGTCAACAGTCTCAGAGTGACGTGGCGCAAAAACAATGAAACTGTGCAGACAGAGATGTTCAATGACACCAGTGTGACCCCATCGAATGTATTCTCTATTTTGAAAATGATTCCTAGGAAATATGACAATGGAGCAATCTTCACATGTGTGGCTGAGCTGCTTCTTGGAGGGAATGGACCACAGCCTGAAATCTCAGCGTCTTACATCGCTGTTGTGGACTGTGAGTCTTTTGCTTTTATTGTAGCCAAGACTGGACTAGAGGCGTTAGTATGAAAAAAGACACAGAACACATCCTTTATTTTAGCGTTATATATGGAATTTGTTGTACTTACTGAATATTTATGTTAATCTCTTTGCACCAGATAACTGTCCAGCTTTTTCTCCTTATTGGCAGGCCCAGTTACAATAACACCTGCAGAACTTGTGGTGAGATATGGAGATTCAGCTACAGCAAGCTGCAGCACATCAGTTTCAGATGCTGTGGGAATGGGCTGGGAGTCTACATTTGGAGGTGTAGGATTGACAAATGCTTCTACAGTCCACTGGGCCGTTAAAAAGCTGGAAGTCTGGAAAATACAACCTTTGTGCTTTATTACACTGAAAAATGAAGACCAGTGTACCAAGGAACTGAATGTCACTGTTTATAGTAAGTATGAGAATACAGTGGAGCTCTATAAAGATCATCTTGAGGTATCCTGCAAAATGATTATATGATGACTAATGCATACAAAAGTTAAAATTAGAAATAAATTACATTAACCACAATCTAATTTGTTTCTCAACAGTCAGATTAGTCAATTAGTCAACCTTACTAGTTTGGCCTATCTTTAGAGTTACCTCTGGAAAAGATGTCACATGTTGCAGATTAGATTTCAATCTCTTGCCAGTTGTTTATTTGTTGTTTTATTTACAGAGATTCCAGACAAGATGTCAGTCATGGGTGATGGCCCAAAGGTGGAGGGGGAGGAATACAGTCTGATGTGTCACATCAGTAATATGGTCCCTGCTGACAAGGTCAAAGTGAATTGGTATAGAAACAATGAATATGTGCAAGATATGTTCAACGACACCTATGTAGACACAAACAACAACATCAGTGCTATTTTAAGAATCATTCCCAAGAGGGATGACAATGGAGCCAATTTCACATGTGAGGCTGAGCTGCATCTAGGAGAGAATGGACCACAGATTGTCCCTGCTGAAATCTCAAAACCTTACACCGCTGTTGTGCACTGTGAGTTTTCCCTCTGGCTACATATTTTATTGTACTTTTATGCTGCCAAATATAGCCCTAATGTTTCCCCTTTCCAGACTGAGTTAATTCTGAATTTTTTTTTGTAGATAAGCCGTTGTTTTCATCTTGTCTACCTGACTATGCTGGTAAGGAGGATGGATTCAGTATGAACATGGTGCCATGCAAAGCTGATGCGAACCCCCCACCTACTGTCCAGTGGTACTATCATGAAACACCGATCAATGCCTCTGTACCCCTCACAAGAACTCAGTCAGGAAAATACAGAGTTGAGGCTGAAAACGAAGTTGGGAAAAGCAGCATGTCTGTTGATGTGACAGTTGAATGTAAGTACATCAGACCTGGGCCTCATCATCTGGAGGTTCACCCAGTTTTATTATGTCCAGTTCATTTCTATTATTCCAAGTTCCTCAAGGTTGGAAGGTTTGTGCTATAGTATTATTATTATTATTATTATTATTATTATTATTATTATTATTATTATTATTATTGTTGTTGTTGTATTTGTTGTTGTTATCATCTTTCTTCTGAAATGTAATTCAATGCAACTTTCACAGATGGTCCTTCATTTTCCTGTAATGAAGCTGAAGTTGAAGAAAATGGCAATTTCCATTCTATGTGTCAACCAGAGGGAATACCTAAACCCAACATTGTCTGGTTTAAAGATGCAACTCAGATGGTTTTCCCACGACTCTGGAAAAGGCAGGATAGTGGAAAATACTCAATTGTAGCAACTAACAAACATGGAAGCGCCAGCCACACTCTACACCTTGATGTTTTGTGTGAGTTTTCATGTAACAAAATGAACAAAAATCAATGAAAAGCTTTGTTATTGTAAATATTGGGATTGATTTTACCTATATTCCATGTGGGGTTTAAAATCTAACCTTTTATTTTTCCTCACAGATGTCCCTGAGTTCAAGGAGGGAAATTACAGCAAGGAGATAAAGTCAGGTGAAAATATGACTCTGGACTGCTATGTTGGGGGAAACCCTTCCCCTCAAGTCCAGTGGAATTATCCCCCTGCAGGAAATGTGCACACCACTAGAGGGCAGCAGAGTGTCACAATCAGTGTCATAGGAGCCACGTCTACCAATGCTGGTGTTTACATCTGTAATGCCACGAATAAAGTTGGGAGTGTGACAAGAACTGTCACATTGATTATGAAAGGTAATAATATCATCTTTATATAAAAAAATGTATGAGGTAAAGGGGACACTTATGTTTAAGTTGACATAGATAGGTTAAAATGTGTTTTTTAAAGGTGCGGTAGGACATCTTAGAAAAAACGGTTCGAGCAAGCTGCATTTTGAAAAGACACAATTCAAAAGTAAACTCAAATTTTATTTATATAACACCAAATCATAACATAAGTTATCTCATGACACTTTACATATAAAGCCGGTCGAAACTAGACTCTAATTTACAGAAGCCCAACAGAATTCTCCAGGAGCAAACACTTGTAGTCAGATATCCGCCCGAAGCCACGCCTCCAGAGTACTGGCACGTGCAATGCTTGTTCCCGAGGGTTCACGAGCCCGGCTCAAACCTGGGCTCCGACCCCGGCTTCGGCTTCAGCTTCAGCTCCAGCCCCGGCTCTGTCCCCGACCCCTAGTATGGCCCGGCTCTCACCCCGGCTTTGGCCCTGATCCATGCTTACCTCCTTCAGTCTCCTCCAACACCCCAGCTCTTACAGAACAGCCCCAGTTCATGCCTATCTGACTAACATTACATTTCCCAGTGATTTATGTTAGTGACAAAACAACTGGATCAATACTAGCCTGATGAGATCGATACTTCTCTTGCAGTCTCTCTTCTATATATTCAGAAAATTACTTAAATTTCCTCACAGAGTTCGTGGGAGTGCAGCTTCTCTCCAAGTCTGTCCGTGCAAACACACTGACATTATTATATTTTTTATTTTTGTTACATTGTTGCTTTTTTGTTATTTTGCACTTGTGACTTTTTCATAGTACAAGATCAATAATTTTAGGATTTTTATATTGTTAAATTGTTTTATATTGAAGTTAGTTAATTCAAAAAACATGTTAATTTTCCTAAAATCTTTGTCCTGTGTTTTATTATAATCAACTAACAAAAGGCTAACTCACAAAGTTATTAAGGATCATGATATTTCAAGTCAAAAGTATCAGTATCGGGATTCTAGCCGTGTATTTAGGGGGGATAAATGGCAGTTGAGTTTGATGGACATATCACCATTCAATCATTTTGATTGAGTCTTAAAATGATTGGATGGTGGTTTTTCCAGTCCTGTCCGTTTCACATGTGACTAAATGTCTTTTTGTGTGTGTGTTAGAGCATTTAATTAATTGGTAGTAATCAGGATGTGAAGGGGATTTTAAGCAATATAGTTAAAATGCTCTAGAAAAACATCTCCCACGTCAACTTTAAATTGATGATGTTTTATCTTGTTTGTTTTGCAGGTGAAACCTCCAGTTTTCCCTCGTATATTATATTTCTGTTGCTGAGTCTGGTTATCATCTTCTTAGTCATCATCCTCATGGCCGTTATTTCCAGCCACAAGAAAAAACATGGACAATATGATTTTGTGCCTCCTGCAGATACTTTACCAATGAGCACACGGTCCAACGGGGTGCATTAAGACACATTTTGCTAAACAAGCAAATCAAGCAGCCTTATTGCTGGAAATGGAGTCATTCTTAATCAGAGACGTCATGATTTTTCATGGACGCAATGGAGTGTAAACAATGTATCCTCGTTTTAAATTTTCAGAAATATGTCTCTCTTTTTTACACCATGAAATCCAAACTTTTAAATGCCTTTTGTATACATTTGTATAATTTCCTTAAATGTCAACAGAACACGTGGTATTGTATTGTGTTGTGTTGTGCTATTATGACCAAGTATCCCTTTCATTTTTAAAAATATTCATTTATTTATCCAGAGACACTTGTCTAATGTTGATTTGACTAAAAATGTATAAGCCTTAAATAACATAATTGATAAATTGTATATATTAAATAAAAACGGAGATGTTGTTTCAATTGCTGACTTTGATAAGGAAACACTTCTTAGATTAGATTAGATTAGATTAGATTAGATTAGATGCAACTTTATTGTTATTGCATGTCTCAGGTACAAGGCAACAAAATGCAGATTGTGTCTAACCAGAATGTACATTGGATCTGAATATTAATATAAAGTGACTATAACAGTATCAACATAACATATACAGTAAAGATGAAAATATGAATACAGCAGTGGGATAAGAATAGGGCAATGTGAATATTTACAATATACAAGATGAAGATAGTGTAAGAGAGTGCATGAAGGTGTAAGGATGAGATTATGAGATTGAGGGAGTGGTGTATTTATTTCAAATATGAATGTCAGAACAGAAGAAAATAAATAAACAAAACACTTAGACATAAGACATATAATACATATTCGAAAAGGAGTGAGAAGAAGCATAACTTATAAACCCCTACCCCTTCTCCTTATATAATTAATAACAGTAATAATTAGTCCAATCTAAGCATATCTATACTATATACTATAATATGCCAGATACGTATTATTAAATAAATGAGTGCAACATTGTCAGTTTTACTTTTTGAAAAATAATGTAATATTCTTGGGGTGGGGCGTTTCTAATGAACTTCAACAGTCAGTGAGTGTTATTTCCAGACATCTATATTTGGAATGCACTCTTCCAAGTCAGGACTTTGGAGCTTTTGGGAGTAGATGATGAATGTTGCTGAATGTAATTGATCCCTGGTTGGATTTTAGTAGAAAGCTTTTGCAGCTCAGGTCCTGCACAAGGGAGAGAATGGGTTAAATCATAATAAAGTGAGAAGGCAGTCAGTCAGTCAGTCAGTCAGTGGGATAACACAGTTGTCCAGAGTCGTGTGCGGCTCAGTGCGCTGCCCCTTTAAGACTTAGGATTTGGGAGTGACGCGGATATGAAACCTACTTTATCCCTCTTTCCTTCGCTATGAAAAATATTTGGACAAACTAGACTAACGACTGCCAACCCAAGTTAATGAGCTAATTATGAAGATGATTCGCATTATTAGTTAAAGGCCTGGAACCTGCTGTGCGCACCAGTTGTAGTGATTTATCACCTCGGATTACTTGTCAGGGCCGTCCTCCGAGCTTTTGGGATAACTTTGGAGAAGTTCTTTGTATTCGAGATAGTCGGGCAGCTTGGCCGACAAGCTGAACATGGACTGGGGCTCAGAGCTTTGGGTGAGTCCAACATTTGGCTCGGTTTAATAATAATACATTAAAGCAGGGTGCACATTTCGCAGATACTTCGTTCTCGTAGACAGTCTGGTAACATTAAACCTCCGGGCTGAGAGGAATAACCTACATATCTGAAGACACGGTGAGACCGGAGCAGCCTGGTTATGTTTGCAAAACGGTGCATTCAGGAGCATGGTGTTAGTATTGTGCAGATTCTTTTTAATAGTATTTCAGCATATATCCGTCTAAATAGGCTGCACTTGATAACAGCTTTCAGTTGTTTTAGGTTATTATTTTCTATTTCTCACCATCTAGTTTAGAACCTAAATCATAAAACGACTTTATACAGTAAACATTTGTAATGCATGCGTGGTTTCTCTCAAGTTAAAAGCAATTCACTTGCCATTGTGTGTTACAGGCTGTATGCTTAAGGGTGTTTAAAGTGTGCTGAGGTGGGTTGGACTCAGTGGGGCGGTTCAGTGTTTACAGTCTGGCACACCTTGCATCCATAGAGATGAAATCAGATGCTGTCATTTGCCTTGACAACAACCTCCATCACTGATGCCCACCTGGTAACAAATGGTACACTGATTCCTAGATAGTGTAAAGTTACATAATATAGCTCTGTCATATGGCTGTTTGGTGTAGTAATAAGGAAGTAGATAAGTGTGTGAGTCAGTTATTTTGCTTTTTAGTTCATTTGTTGCCTTGAATAGTGTAGTAACTAATGTAATCTCCACATGGTAATTTCAGATGACTAGGTGTTTAAGAGTCAAAGTGTTACAGGTGATAAAATGAAAAGTATGGGTGCTACAAGTTTTTGCTGACACCCTGCCATATTAACTTGATGCATGGTACAGTTTATGTGCCAGTGAAGCATAATGATATGCCCACACATCCACCAGCATACATGCACATTCTCAGTCAAACGCCGTATGTAAAATGGAGCAATGCAAAGATGATGATTGGGAGGTTGTGACCTCATTACCGTCTCCCCTTAGGCCTCTTCCCCTGTCCCTTTTCCATCATACGTGCTGGTGCAATAGCCTAATTAGTTTTGCCCTACTTTGATCAAGTCAGAGAAACATCAGTACCCCAGTATCATTATTAGGCTCTCTCTCTATACAGAAGTCATCTCTGTTCATTGCAAGAGGCTGTTGAACTGTTAGAAAACTCTGCATGTAATAGTCTGGCTTTAGTCATTGTGAAATCAAAATAACATTTTTTCATTCAGTGTTTGTACAATAGGTTTCTCGCTGTGCAGTCTTTCTTTTCATATGAGACAAAGCCCTGCAAGCGCTATTTGTTCTTTTAATGTTTGACCGGAGAGTCCTCCCATGGGCCAAGTCAGCTCTATGGCATCTGTCCCCTGATTGTTGTTAATCCAAAGGCTATTTTAAGGTACAGTTTGCAGTGTGGAAGAGCAGTGTAGGTATTAGCGGTGCAATAGTGAGTGCTATGAGGCCGGTCATGAGAACTTCAGTGTGGTAGGTCTGGTCAGGCCAGGCCCCTAATTTTCTTGAAGACAAGGTGACTCAGGGCTGAAATATCCATCCAAGCCTTGTGGACTGGTGACTTTCAGGGTGACTCCTTTTGTAGTTATGTGGCATTCGGCTGTGCCAGTTTGACTCTGGTATTACTGGAAATACGTGATGGGATCATGAAGCAGATTCTCAAGATGCTTGCTTTGTCTGTATGAGTTTTTAAGACTGAAATCATTTTTTCATTTCAGCACCTAGTGCAAACCCGTCACAAATGTAGTTGTTTGGCCTCCCTGGCTGGTAAGCTATGGAATTGCCAGAGCCAACCTACAATGTGAAAATAAAAATTTGTTAGGCAGTAATAATAATGATAGTAAACCTGCATAGTACATTCCATAGCTTTATTGTAAACCAGACATGTTGCACTTAAAACAAACCTGTAAGTAAACAAACAAAACAAAATGTTAACATTCATCATACGTAGAATTTCATCTTCAAAATGCACATAAATTATGAAAATCAGTTCATTCCCAGTCTATGTAGATCTGTAGACACAGCTGGGGCAGATTATAACAAGCAGCAGTAATATGACAGCAATTGCTGCTTGACAAGACCATAATTATGTACTCAAAAGCAGAATCAAATGAAAATCCTTGCCAAATATAAAACAGCATATAGTTCATGAAATGATCTTTCTTTTCCAGGATTACTACACTGCTACATGGCACTGAAATGAGTCAGTGTAAGTAATATCCTCTGATGAAATATGTGATGAATGTTACACTGATAGACACTCAAAAAAAGTATTTGTTAAAACTATAAGTTGACATTTCTTTTTCATCAGGAATGCAAGCTTTGTCTGATAAATACAATTGACAGCCATCCAAATGCTGATGAGCAGATGTTTTATCTTATTACAGAAGTGATAATACATTTATGTACAGGTATGCACCATGAAGCTGTGGTGTTTAAGGAAGTATAAATATTGAATGGGATTCTGCCAAATCAATCTCCACAGTAGTTGGCCTTTATTTCACAAACTGCCACAGACTGATGTGGAGCTCAGAAACTGAATATGCAAATAACAGACGTTTCTATGCAAAATGCCTGCATCTGTGTAAGAACTGAGAACAACTTCCCATTTCTGCTGTCATAGCCATTTCACAGTGAGTTACAGAAACGTCTTACTCTCGCGGTCTATAATCTATAAGGGAGACCACATCTTTCAGCTGTCTTTGTAGAGGCCGATCAATGGTGGATTTTAAAAGGCTGATGGGATGATAATTTGGCACAGTTAAAAGTGGATTGTAGATTAATCAGTCAATAAAACCCACCTGCAAAAAAATTGAAGTCTGTTTTAGCAGAAACTTAAACAGCTTCTTTGTTTGACTGCTTATTCTGTAGCAAAACAAAGATGGCATACTTTTGGCAGAGCAGCAGTTATCCCCACTTGAATGCATTAATAATGTCTCACTATAACCAATAACCTTATCATGCTCATAATTTACAAACAACGCGTGTGTTATAATGTTAATTTAAATTATTAGTTCATTAATTGTTCAACCTCTTCCTCCTAGTAATCCTTAGTAATCCTTGTAATTTCAAAATGTGATCGTAAATCATAAATGAGAAACTTTTTATCAATGCATTCCTTGTTCACATAGCCATCGTAATTTGTTATGTTCCACATTACTAGGTTGTAAACAAGATGGTAAAAGTTTGACCACAACTCTATGTCATGTCTTGACCAGTAAGCATTGCACATTGTCAACAGCTCTTCTTTATGTTTACACAATTATTGCTGCTTTTGCCCCCAAATGTATTTTTACTTGCATTTTGAATTGCATTTAACTGAAACTAAAAATATTCTATTGTGAATGGAAATATAAAAGTTTGAATTTACATACCTTTTGTTAATGTGGAGAGATTTCGGGACTACTTTTATCAATATACCTGGGGCACATAATATATATTGCTATAAATCATTTATAAATAAAATATTGCTCGCATATATTAACACAAACTAGACTAAAACACAGCTAGTATTTCAGTGTTATCCTTCTTCACCGTTTCTACTTGGAAGTGAAATTGAGGTCAGTTACTTTCCAAGTCTAAGAAGAAAATCTGTTGTTAGCACCTTACGAAATTAGGAAATCTGCAGTTGTAAGTTGGCTGTATTGACTATCATTGCCTCTATTGTGCAATTAATGGAGGTTAATTAAACCCTGAACACTGGGCCTCTTTGCTGTTATTGCTGTGATAGATTGCAGGCCTCTGTTTTAACCCTTAACTGTGTTCTATAATTAGACTGCATATTGTCTCATTCATTTCTTTTGTTTTACCTGAAGGGCAGGAAGGGGAGGCAAGAACATGGCCCAACTTGTTAGGAATCCCCCTTTTGACAATGATCCCTTCTCTATACAGAAAGAGTTTGAAGGAATCGTTTACAGTGCAGAGGAAATTGGCTCAGATCACTCCTCACTGTAAAAGACTTGTTTGAGCTTGAATGTGTCATAAAGTTCTTTACCCAAGAAGGAACAAAAGAGGAAGAAAACATTTCTTTCATACTGTACAATATAAAAAAGAAGAATCAGCGAAATTTGATTGTCCCGTGACAACCACAAGTACATGAATTAGAAAGTAAACATGAAACAGTTGAATAACGTACAAAATGAAGCCGTCTTAATTTAAAGTGATGAAATTCATTACATGCTTTGTTGCTTCGGAGAGCTGCAATTTCTTTCACATTGTACAGCAAAATCTGCATCATAGGAGCACCTCCTTCTTCCTGTCTGAAAACTGTGACTGCTGCAGTGACCCTGTGTCCTTTAACTGTCCTCACAGGGTGCCTCATGATTTTTTTAAAGCTAGATTTACAGGCCATCAGTGAGATTTTACACACATGTAGAGCCTTCTTGGAATCTTCAGGATTCCTTGCAATGACCTCAGTTTGACCAACACCACAGTTATAGATTTTAACACATGCTCTGTATCCTGCAGTGTGTTAGCTTTTGATATTTTCCTTATTTGTCTGATATGCTTCTTTCCCCAGGACCAATATGACATCATTGAAAAGCACACACAGTCTGGCCTGGAGCTTGTGGAGAAGTATGTGAAATTTGTAAAGGAGAGAACAGAGATCGAGCAAAACTATGCCAAACAACTGAGGTAGGCCTGGTTCCTGTCGTTGTTCTCCTGTACAAGCCGCCTTAGATGCTTGTGTGTGAGTGTGGTGCCTGTGTTGGCGTGTGCGTTTGCTTGTGTTTATATGGGTGCATGTTAAAAGACTGTTTATGAAATGTTTGCGGGGTCTTATGACCACTTTGGGACAGAATCTAACTTGTCTCAGAAACACTGGCCTCATTCTCCAGCTGCAGTGTGCTTGCTCTCTCTCCCTCCTTCTCTCTTTATCCATGGTGCTCCCTCTCCCAGTTGTCTCCCAGCCGGCAGGCCCACATCTGTTCGAGTGCTGAGCTGTGCTGGAGAGGAGAGGAAGTGGGAGCAGACTGGCACATGATAGACAGGATGTGGTCAGAAGGAGAGTGAAAGGAGGAAGAACAGGACGAGGGAAGCTATTTTAATGCTTGTTGTAGAGTTTTGCCTTTAACCATATCGTAAAACAAAGGATCATTGTACTGAGTTTTTGCAACACCTTTTATTTTTCACACATGGTCGACCGATATGTTTTTTTTGTTTTTTTTTTTAATGGTAGATGCAGATTATTTAGAGAGCTGGTGGCCCATGGTCATATATAAAGTCAATATCATCTAATATCTGATAAAATGAGGCAAATGAATAATAACAATGAGACACAAAATTTCACATCATAAGTTATTTTATTGAATATATTCTGTGATCTGTTTACATTGTGCTTATATTAAAAGCAAATCAACTAAATATATCCTCAGGTAATCCAAACTGTAAAAAAAAAAGTTATGAAAGGGAAAAATAAAGTGCATATATCTTACATTTATCAGTAAATGGCAGTGTAGCTTCCTGTTTCTCATGGAGAATTAAAATTTGCATACATTTGCAAACTTACATAAATAAAAAATAAAAGTGTAAACAGTGTTAGAGTACAGAGTGGGGCCCAGAAGCATGTCTTTATTCTGACTGACAGATGATGCTTTCCTGCCACAGTCTATGCTTCCTACACAGCAGATGTCTACATTTTTATGTTTACCAGCATTGTAATTTTGTAGCTGTGCTTGTTGATTACTAATAATTCTATCTATACCTTATCATTTAATGCACTTCCATCCTCTACAGGAACCTTTCAAAAAAATATAACATCAAACGCAGCAGCAAAGATGAACCAGAATGCAGGTGAGCCACTGTGGAATTTGTGGAAAAGACATCAAAAGTATTGAGATAAATGATCGAAAGATATTACTAAATTTGATTAATTATTTTATTCTTGTTGGAGGAAAACATGTACCAGCAAATCAGTGTTGGTTACTCATTGCTGAAGTATAAGAAACACAAAACTGTGTTTATAGCTGTTGTTTTGCCATTAGTCTTATCCATGCTGTTTTCCCAAAAAGGAAGCAGGAATAAGGAAGTCATGAGCTTCTTATCATGGCATGGTCCACTGATCCTCTGTTGTTTTCTCTTTGAGCTTGGCAATGTATCATCTTATCAGTGGCCCCATCACTATGTCCTTTAAACACCACCCTTTCCTTTCTCCTCCTCTGAAATGGTAGATTGTCCAGCTACCAATCCTTCTTGGACATCCTGAATGAGATGAATGACTACGCAGGGCAGAGGGAGCTAATTGCTGAAAACATGATGATGAACATTTGCATCGATCTCACCAAGTACCTGCAAGACATCAAGCAGGAACGGAAGATGGTGAGCTTGATAAATCTTCAGCCACCAGTGCAGTAGTTAAGTTATATGTGGCATGTCTTAACAAGTAACATCTCACATTTGACTTAAGAGTTTTGTCCAGAAGAGACTTTACAGTTTTATTAAAGCAGCAGATGTTTCCTAAGCAACTAGTGTGGATGCATGTAAAAGAAATCACCACTTCACTAGTATTTATGTAAATTCAGATGCATATTCACAAACAGTCTACTATTTATTAGGCTTGAATTTATGTATACAACCCACATTGCTGAGAGGAGGTGTGAAGGGTTAGAGGAGGACAGAGGGAGACTTTAAGTAGGAGGGAAGATGTGAAGATCTAAATGTTGTGGCAGGAAGGAAACTTTGCTTTCTGTCTCCTGGGGGAAGCATGGTTTAAGCAGTGGTGTGCCATTTCTCTATGATGAATGTTTTGGCATTGTCCCTTTGGATTGCAGTACACTGCAGCCGTGTACAGGCTCTCTGCAGACGTGATGTCTCAAACAGACACACTGGTATTTGTTTTCTTGTCTGTTATGTTGTGTGGCTTTTGGTGGTCATTGTTTATTCTATGTCTACCCCTACACATAGCTGAGTCTCTCCCTGTCATCTGACCCTTTTCCCCTCCTCTCGCTGTGTCTATTTTTATGAATGTCTGCAGTATCTGATAGAGGCCAAGAAAGCCCAGCAGAGTTTGGAGAGCACCTACAAACAGCTTGACAGTGTAAGTGTGATATTATATTTAGGAAAAGACTGATTTAAAAGAATATGTTAACGCTTTCTGTAAACTTACAGAAATTATATGTTGAGTGCACATGCTCAAGTGGCTACATTCTCTTACAATAACAACATTATTATAACTGTTATTATTATTATTATGCCTGTATCATCAACCCCTGGTTTCAGATTTGACAGTCCTTAAGAAATAAGCCTCACCTCACCTGTCTTTTTTTTCTTTTTTTTCTTTTTTTTTAAAGAAAGACTGCTTTATAGAGCTAGAGAACTTCTTCATATTTGATTAATATAATGGCCTCACGTAGCTACTCTTCATGGCCCTACTCTTCTCACTGTCCTTCTTTTATTTGTGCTCACCAGAGTAAAAAGCGCTTTGAGAGGGAATGGCGAGAAGCAGAGCGTGCAGCACAGTATGCAGAAAAGACTGATCAAGACATCAATGCCACAAAAGCAGATGTCGAAAAAGTAATGAGAGGGAAAAACTCTGCATTATGAAGACTATTGCATTTAACACACTGACAAGTTGAGTGAAATGGACACCTGGTTAATAATTTTTATTTGTGTGTGGTTGTAGGCCAAACAGCAGGCCCATATGAGAGCACATGTTGCTGAAGAGTGTAAGAATGACTATGCTGCTCAACTCCAAAAATACAACAAGGAGCAGAACCAGTTCTATTATATTGATATGCCACTCATTTTCAATGTAAGTGAATGTTTCCTCTCCACTGAGATATATGTTGTACCATTGGTTTGCATATGAAGATCTTGACGTTAATATTATAGGCAAAGTAATATGTAATGTCCCATCTGGGGAATTATTGTTGTGTGTTCACCAGAAATTGCAGGATCTTGATGAGAAGCGGGTACGGAAGTTAGCGCAAGGCTACATGTTGTTCTCAGACACAGAGAAGCATGTGATGCCCATCATTGGCAAGTGTCTGGAGGGCATTACTAAAGCAGGCACTAACGTTAATGAGAGGAATGTGAGTTGGACACCAAAATGCTGAATTGATTTTAAACATTTTAACACAGCTTCACACATACCACTAATTTTGACTGCACGTACACATATCTTTCAATCTTGATTATTCCTATCCATGCAGGACTCCATGGTTGTAATAGAACAGAACAAGTCAGGATTTGACCGTCCTGGAGATTTGGAGTTTGAAGACTACAGTCAAGGCATCAACAGAGCCTCATCTGACAGTAGTCTGAGTACTCCTAAAGGCCCAATGGACCTGCTGGGAAAGAACAGGAGCAAAAACTTTTGGCTATTCAGCAAAAGGAGTAAGGTAGGACATTCCATACTAACACCAGGGGCTAGCATAACCTAAAAATAGTAACACATTTTGCCATGTGGAAATAGTTGGATGTATTTATCAACCTTCTCTACCAATGATTTACTACAGAGAATTTAAGCTCTACAGGTAGGCAGTCTGTCAGAAGAGTGTGTGGCTCTTTGCATGGCAGTGTTTTAACCACACTGTGAATCGGTAAAGTCAGGAAATCCCCATCTACAGAGAGCACTCAGGACGGACCTGTGGTTGTGCCGACACATGCACAACATAAACGCACACTCCTCTCCACAGCTCAACATAATAATGCTTGTGATGCATGAGCCTCTCATTTTATCATTGAGAAACTTACACAAGTCCCAACACTTGAGGAAGAGGTCCTTTGCATGTCTCTGTCCCCTGGCTGTGTATGAATAAACCTTGACCCCCCACAGCACCCCTCCCTCTCTATCTGCACCGTGGTTTCCAGTAGGTCAACCAGCAGTCAGCATTCTGCTGTGCTTGTGCTTTCATCAGCACGGGGCCTAAACAACATTGAATTTTCCTCTACAGGCATCCACAAACACACTGCTTCCATTATACTGCCCAGAACGTAGCATTATGTCCTGCATCACAATAAAATCTTTGTAGCAACAAATCAGGATGACACCAGGTTTGGCAGGTCAGAAAAACTGGACCAGGTCCAAACACAGATGCTGTAGATGTTAACTTTGCTGTTTTGTTTTTGCTTTTAAATATCTGTTTGGGTCAAGCGGACTTCACTCCACTGGAAGTCGTGGCTCTTATCTCAAAGAAGTGCTCGTGCTGAGGTGTCAGTTGGTTCAAAATTAAACTGGTGATATGAGTGGCTTACCACTAACCAGCTATAATGCCCCCCCTCCCAACACTAAATGATCCACTCTTGCTTCTTCCCTGCAGTGTTTGCTTGTTCAATGCCTCTCTTCTTTCTGCATGTTGTATTGGCTGTGCTCTCCTATGCACTTTTCCTGTCCAGTGTATGTGTGTGGCACACCGCGCTGTGTCATCAGTCATGCTCTCCCAATTAGGGCTGTAGCAGTCTGATTAGGAGGCTGAAAATATTGGCTTGAGTGAGCTTTTGGTTTATGCCTGGCCCCTAAACACTCCCATTCTTAACTGCTCTCCTTTACTTATATCCCCGTAACTTTGTGTAAAGTAGCATATTCCCAGTAGATGTTCACATAATAGTAGTGCAGTACTTCCAGCTCTTAGTATTTACACAAGAGACTTTGTTAGGGGGCTGTTTTAGACATTCAGTACTAGAGGACTAGAAGGCATCAGTCCGTTTAGTTGATGGACCCCAACCTTTTCTTTTCACATATGGCTAACGCTTTAACTGGTTGCTGGTAGAATACAGTTTTTACCCCAGGCTTATTTTTAAGTTTACCTCTTTCTGAGAGGTCATACTGAACACTAGTCAAGCTCCAGAAAGTCTGTTTGCACAATTCTACTGTAGTAATTAGACAGGGAATGTGTATCAACTCCACTGGATATATATAGGTCAGATGGTGAGGATATATATAGGTTTGTGGGCTGTGTAAAAACTGTCAACATTAGAATTAACAGATTCCTAATGATTGGGCATAAAATGTATTTTCCCCTTTCATAACATGGGTCTAATTGTGATAATTTGACTGAGTATGCTATTCTGTAATAAATACATTTTGACAAATATTCTCACCAGAGGTTCACTGGAGCGTTAGATGCTCAGTAGACATTTTTACACAGTTTAATAAAGTGCAGGAGAGTTAATGAAATAAAGAAAAGAATAATTATTACAAAGTATCCCATTGGAGCAAGGCAAAAAAGAATTTGGAAGCAATTTAATGGAGTACTTATTCATTCCTGTTAAAATGGTCTATGCATTACAGCTTTAATTAAGAGTAGTCGGTCAACACAAAAAAAAAGTTTCTAAACTGTTTCAATAATGTGTTTTAACTTTTCATGCATAATTTTACTTCAGAGAGGATGCAATTTGTTTAAAATGTGAACGAGTCCTACTCTGAAATAAAACACAGAAATGAAATATGATCACTAAATGTATTGAAATAATAGAAGCTATGTTGTTGAAAATAATTGGTTTAGTTTAGTTTAGTCTGGTCTGGTCTGGCCTGGTCAGTCCCAGTTCCTCACTGAGGCTCACTCCACCCTTCAACCTGGCTGGAGTTTGAGTGCAGGTGTTGGGCTGCTGTGGCTCTGGTGTGGGTGCTGTGGTTGGGTGCTTGCTGTGTTTTTGTGCTTTGGGTTTTTCAGATGAGACCCAAAGAGCCAGGTGTGTGTATGCTTTTGTGCTCTCTGGGTTTGCTGCAGTGTTGTCTTCCTGGCTTTGTGGTGTGCTTTAAGGTGTTGACGGTGTCTTTTTCTTTCCCTTGTCATCTTGTTTTCTTTTTGTCCTCCCCATCCTCCCTCTTTTTCTTTCCTTCCGCCCCTCTTCTCCCCAACACGCCACCCTATGTCTGCATACCTCATGCTCGGGTGCCGGTACTTTGGTCTCGTTCCACCCCAGCTCTCTCCCGCTACACTCCCACCTTTCTCCACACCCCCTGCCCCCTCGCCCGCTAACGGACCCCCTTCCCCCAAGTTTGGCCGGGATACGCTGTCGTACTGTTTGAAGGAGATCAATAAGACAGTCAAACCCAGAATCTCCTCATTCCGGACTCTTAGAAGATCGGTGAGTCACCAAACGAGATGGTTCACACGCTGGACACCTCCACCAGTCGGGGCTCGTACATAATCCTGTCTTCATGGTTCTGCAAGAATGAGTGACTTCCTCAGATGAATAGAACAAGTAGCATTTTAAAACTTCAACATATAGAATTATTGACCATGTCTACCTACTGTTTCTGTTTGCATTTGTAATAAACAAGTAAGTAAGTAAGTGCTGTTTAGGCTTGAAAGCAAGAATCATGTAAGGATATTGTGAGATTTTCTACACACATACTGTTTTTTTCTCCCTCAGAAGTTTACTCCAGAGAGGATTATGGTAATATGGACGTTAGAGTTGGTGTGGGGAACTCATTTGGGTGATGACCTTAAATGGCCTCCTCTTCATTACTACAGCTAATTTATTTAGATTTTTCTCAAGCATAAATCTCTAGTTTTTGGAATTTTTGTATTGAAGATCCTCAACATGTAGTATCCAACTATGTGTTAATGTGCCAAAGGTTCATCATCTCAAGTTTGTGTTGAAGAGGTGGCCATCTAGTGGTGGTTTAAGGGAGGAGAGCTTTGTAACAAAAGAAAAAATGAGAAATTCAGTATCCAGATTGGAAATGGTCATAGTCGTTTTTTGCACTTTCTTGGGTCACATTCTTATTACAAGACTTTGTTTACTGAAGCAGAAAGTCAGAAAACTGTGCTTTATTGTATTTGTTGGTTCATGGGTGGTGGTTTTGGGTTCAGCTCACTCACTGCTGTGTATCAGTTGTTTTACATTAAATTGAAGAAAACAAATCTATGGAAGGGTTATATGAAACTAATTTGTTTTGTTAAACATTGACCGTTGAGCTGAACTCAAACTGCAGGCGTGTTGTGGCTCTGTAGGTGCCTGCTTCTCTCACCGTGGTTACCGTTATGAAACTGCTACTTCGCTGTCAAACGAAGGTCAGTCTTAACCCTCCCTTCCTGTGAACTCTTACAGCCTACGGTAACAGAGGACTTTGCCCATCTTCCTCCAGAACAGCGCAGGAAGAGGTTACAACAGAAACTAGAAGAAATATACAAAGAGCTGCAAAAGGAAGTAGATCAGAGGTGTGTGTTTGTTTTCCTCCTGCGTATTAATAACCATCTCCATTAGATCCTCTCAGGTGGCTGTGTAGATGTAATATTAATGCAGTGCATATCAGTTTGTGTACTTGTGCAGTGTCTTTGTGAGTGTATGGGTTGTTTACACAGCCCTAAGCTCTGCAGGGAACTGATCTCTACTGAAAGTCACTTTCCCTCTTTCTCCCTTGTTCCTCTATCTTTCCCTCTCTCCTCTTCTCAGTGAGGCACTGGGGAAGATGAAAGATGTTTATGAAAAAAATCCTCAAATGGGAGACCCTGCCAGTCTGGCATCCCAAATCAGCCAGACATCCCAGAATATAGAGCGACTCAGGGCAGAGCTCAACAAGTATGAGGTAATCCTGAGTGATGTTGTTCATCTTAACCTATTATTATATTGTCACTGTGTCTTCAGTAGTTCCTTTACTGCTGCTACTACAAGCTGAAGCTGCCATTCTTAACATATCATTGGGTGATTCTGAACTTACACAGATTCCTTGTCACTTAGAATACCATATTTTAATCTAATAATGGTGCCTTCTTTTTAAGCACAATGAGGTAGTTAAATTGTAAATGATTATTTAATCTTCAATATTTGTTCATTCAGGAATGTCTCGAGATATTGTAGGTTAAAACTTTTATTTCCCATTTTTCCCCACTCTTCAGTATGGTGTGTGACCTTTTTTTGGGATACCAAAATACAAATATCCGCTCCAGAAAACGTAACACATCCCCCTTAATTCAAGAGAAACTAAAATATGTACATTTTATTTAGATGACAAAATCATAACAAAACAGTTTTTATTCTTTTCACTGACCAAATAATTGTTTGTTTGATTTCGATGCTCGTACTATGTTCAGGAAAGTCGGGACAGAGACACATAAGACTGAAAACATTCTAGAATATTAGAGCATGCCATTTGTGGGTGCTCCATTTATGATTCCCTAACCTGCTAAATGTGTACTCTTCCAAAACCGTGTTACTTGTAACTTTTATTAACTTTTTTGCAGGCATCAAAGTCTTTATTAAAGCTGTATTTACTTACAAAGCACAATTAAGCTGCTCAGTGAAATTTTTTTCTTCGTAATTATTCTAGTTAAGGGTTCAAATTAATTTTTAAAAAACACTATAATTTTTTTTATGGGGTTTGGGACTAATTTCACACTTATTTTATATGGTCCGTCTCATAAAAAGCGTTGTATTGCTCTCTTTGCTTTTCCTTGGGTCTCCTCACTTCATTAGACTTGGCTCAACGAGGCTGGAGGTCGGGATATGCCGCGCTATAAAGCACACACTTTCAACAACAATGGAGCCCATGATCTACACAGGTACACCCAAATTCCACAAACAGACATGATATTTGACATAGGAAGATATTGTCTAATTCCTGTATTTTTCTCTCCAGTCCTGATGGAGCTCACTCTGATGAAAGTGCCCCCGATGCCTCCCAAGCCATCTACGCTGAATTTGATGATGACTTTGAGGATGAGGAACTAACTGCTCCTATTGGGAGCTGCACAGCTATGTACAACTTTCCAGGTATGTATCAGGGTGCTTTGTCTGAAATTTTAATATTGTGCAAGATGAATAATGTAACCAGTAAATTCATTAAATTTAGGCTTATGACAGATAATCTTGTTGAGAAATGATGAACTGCTTCTACATTTTAGATCTGCTCCTTGAGGCCATGCAATAAATACTTTATTCATGTAATATATGGTTTGTTTTGCTTGAAGTAATTTTTTTTTTCCGTTAAGTGAAACTGTGCTGGTTGACTATTACAAGCAAATACAGAGAGTGCATAACTGTAGAATTTGTTCTTAGCTATTCAGGCTTTTCTTTTGATCTGACAGATATGACTTTTTTTGCAATTTTAAAATGGCATATTAATTCATGCCATTTACTGACAAAATATCCTGTGTCAAAAATTTATTTTCTGACACATCCTTGCCTAGTAGCTCTACTTTTAATCCAGTCAAACTAGAATGATGTGGTGCAACCAGAATTCAAATCAGGCAGGATGTCCATCAGCATTGGTCTAGCTTCACAGTGCTGTGTGTCATCATCTGGGCTGTCCTTTCAGGGGCCAGTGAAGGGACCATCTCTATGCAGGAGGGTGAGGTCCTAGCTGTTGTAGAAGAGGACAAAGGGGATGGTTGGACCCGCGTTCGTAGGAATAATGGGGATGAAGGTTACATCCCTACATCTTATGTTACAATCACCCTAAACAAATGATATAACACTCTCTAGCCACAAGAAGAGATGAACGCTGAAAAAAAAGCTATATGCATTTCTTCACAATGGACCAATCATAATGAAGCCACAGCACAATGGGTGGGACCACTGGTTTATCCAGAGGAGGGTCCAAATAAGGTTCTTTGATTTCATAAGAGAGGTGCCCCAAATAGGCAGAGGAATGGTGCTAACATACTGTTCATTATGGCTCACAAATCCAGCCTGAGGTATTCTCATCCTAGTTCAAAGAGACATTAAACCATATTTTGTTAGGTTTTGATGTCATGTCAGGTTAATTTTGGGTTGTGGTTAATAACTTGCATGGATCTAAGACACCATCATGGTAGAACCGTGTGCCTCATTCCATAGCCTAATAAGGCATTAGTTTCTGAAAGACATAGAGGAGGAGGAAGAAGATGAGTGCTGCTGCCATCTTTACACTGAGTGTTAGTACCAGTAACATTTAGGAGGGAGTTACTTCACCTGTTTACCTTTTTCAGTTAAAGCTGACCATCTTGAACTCATAGCAGTCTACTCCACATTTGAACACACATATTCCCTATCACAGCTCTTTTGTGCTTTCCATATTCTTCAAAAGGCCCTTGCAGAGATGTATGGCACCATCACTTTGCTCATGCTAGAAGCAAAAATCATGAGTACCCCGGTAATGCTACTGAGGTATACGGAAGACATTTTTGGTTTTTAGAAATTTGTGGAGCCAGAGATGTTGACAGCTCTTCTATTGAGAAAACCACTGGTACTCAATTTCAGAGTCTCTTAAATATTCCGACAATCACAGCCATATCATCATTAATTTAATTTTCATCCTATGAACATAACAACGATCTCTGAAAATAATTTATTACATAGGTTTATGTTCTATAAATACGATTTTCAAGTTTCAGAAGTTTGTTTGTGTTAAGGATGTCTTCGTATTGTTCCTTTCCCCTTGCACAAGTAGTGGACAGTCTGGAGCCACAAAAGGGAGTAAATATTGCACACCTAAAATGTGCTACATTAAGACTATTGTATTTATGTAATAAATAATATATATTTTAGGTATCACAACACCACTATTGTCTTATTAGCTTTTAACCATGCGAATAAAGGTCGTCATGACAGAAAAGTAAATGTCTCTAATTATGCTGCAGATAGTGTTGTTTTTGTTTGGATTTACTTAACACCTTCACAAGTCAATCCTTAGTCTTGGTTTTATGTTGTTTTGGAGCCAGCAGGAAGCACTACTCTTCAAATAACTGCTCATGTGTCTATAGTGCCTTATTGTTGTCATTGTAAGGATCCTGTATATACCATTTATACCAAGATATTTTGTGTTTTTAAAGGCTTAATAAATGTAAAACACATTTCAGGTTAGAAGTGGTTATGTCATTTCTGGACTGGAAAATAAATATTTGAAACAAATATGTGTCTTGGTTCTGTAAGGTGTGTGCAGTTTGCGCTGATTCAGTAAATTTTAGCTCTATTGTGTCATCCAACACAGTTAGACTTTAAAAAGGATTGACAACCATTTTGAGAGCTACTGTGAACCAGAACAACTTGGTCAATATGTTTTCTTCTCTACAGGACAGTTTAGTCAATACCGGTGTTCATTGTGTCACTTTTCCCCGAAGTAAGAGATTGGAGAAGTTGAATTTATGGTTTCACTGGGATGAAAAATGTGAGACCATATTTTATGAAATAATTCATACTGAGGTGCCTGGAAGGGAGATATTCAACACATGAAACTAAAAATGTTTTTGACTCTTAGTAAAGTAAAAGGAACCTGTCAAAATGTTTTTTCAAGTTCATTTTAAAACTTTATATGTCAACTGATGTTTTATAGTTACAGCAAATGTATTGCATGCCCTTTGAACGGTTGCGTACACACAATTTAAATGTTTTTTTTTTTCATGGCTTGGTGTTGACTTAGATCTTGTAACAACCTTGGAAAAAACGTTTGATCTCCCATCACAAGATAAGGTAGAATTCATTGCAGCGCCTGTGAAAATTGTCAGCGTTCAGTACATGCAGCTGCCTTTATCAATAGGTGGCACTGTTGCATCATTTCTAAGGCATACCTCTGGTAACCACTCTTCTCTTTGCATAATTTTGTTTTCAATATAGGCCAAGCATTTGCATACCTGATTAAATTGCACTAGCTTCAAAACCGTTGTGTTTATAATAACTTATTAAATAACCCCCAATTGGCATGCGCCCCACTTTCATATTCACCTTATTCATATCAACAGACAAATGAAGAGAAAGACAATTAAAGTAAACATGGTCAAATATTAAGTTCAGACTGAAATAATCATGTTTTCCGGTGGAAATGAAAAAACACTGAGGGGGGCTGATGGAACACTTCCCAGCAAAAGGGGCTTCAAGCAGTGGCGTGCTGTTGCATTGACTGACTGGTCAGATGACTGAGGAATAGGCTCATCATTTGTATGCAAAGCCTTTAGTCACAGGATGCGTTAAAGGTCAACTTCTCAATAAGGATACTGGATCCAGCCAACATCCTGCGCCTGCCTACAGCTGGGAGACAACACTGCATCCTGGCACCTTTGCCTATTGGCGACATAAAAGAATTCCACACTGAAACCTGCACAGTTGGAGATAGTTCAGCTGCTGTAGTACCTGCAGCATGTTGCTTTGCTGCACCCAATCAGCTGCAACAACACCTGCTACAACATCAGCAGGGGTGTGGCAAGGAAAGTAATTTGTGGAGATTTTAATTCACATGGAGTGGTGACATTCCAGTTTTCTGCCCTTTCAGAATCATTAGGAATTCAATCTGAAAACAACAGAATTGGGGTAATTTCAGGCACAGTTAACTGTACCTGCTGTCAAACACTATCTGTCATGTAATAAATTAAACCAAGTCTGCTTTTGAAAATGGGTACCTTAACTGATTTTACATGATACATTCTCTTAATCCCACGTTGTTCCTCCACCTCTGAAATAGGATTAATATATTTAACTTAATCACAAAAATTACATAAATAATTTCAGTGTGTTAAAGTGGTTGCATGCATGCAGCAGTAAAACCCTTATTAGCGTGCATCTATGGAATATTGATGCTGAAGCAGAAATAACTGAATATTCCATAGGTTTTAGGTGTGAGGTAAAGAGATTTAGCTTTAGCCAGAAGAAAAAGAGATGATGGATTAACCTGCCTGTGGTGCCATGGTTTTAGAAAATGTCTATTTTTAGTTTATTTTATTTGAATGCAACCACATATCAAGACAAGCTGTTGTGAGAACAGCTCACCTTTTCACTGACCTAATTTGAAGGTCCTTTATGTTGTTACTGTGTGATCTTCTAATGAACACTACCTGATGCTGATTAGCATTTAGGTCAGTTGAATATTACAGTAGTGACTTAAGAACTAAGCTGTAAATAACCATCGTCTGGCAAGAATTCAGTATTGTGTGTCAGTCTCATAAGAGTGTAAGTGATATATCATACCCTTTTTATTATGGTGGGTGCTGTTACAAAATAAGCAATTATTTCTCTGCCTACTGCACCACAGGTGATTAAAGATTTAAGAGCTCGATCTTCCAGCAGTTGCTGCAGGAAGAAGACAGAGATGGAGAGAAACCTTTAAGCTTTTCAGCAGCTCTGTGTGGTCTAATAGTGTCTGATCTCACAATACCATTAAGCCACAAGAGAAGACAATTATAATACTGGTATAACAATCTCTGAATAATTGATATTCTAGGTTTAGAATTTTTTTTTTGGGGAGCACCAACTCAAGTTCCTTGTGATCTGCATAATGAAAGTCATGAATAAACAAGCAACTTTTACAACTGCTTTGTAGGGACCTTTAACATATAATTTTTGAAAAATAAATTACAAGTAAAAATTCTTCCACATACAGTAAATCACTGGCTTGTGTTTATTTCTGCAGCACAGCTTGAGGCCAATTTTCTGTATGTTTACTACTTTTATTTTTTCAGAATCATTTGGCTGAAGCTTGTTTTCAGTGCATTCAAGGCTTCTTGTATATGACAATCTAGACAGCCCAAATTAGCTCTGCTAATCAAAAGTATTTTAATACTACCACCCAGCTCGTACAAAGTTTTCCCAGGAGAAACACAAAACTGCCTCACTATCAGCAGTTAGCTTAATCATGCAGATGTAACATGTCAAAATAAAAATAAACAATAAATAATGATCAATGCAATACTGAGACTACACAAAACTCTAACTTGAATCAGATTTTCATGAAAATACCAACAAGACAACAGTGGTGATTAATTCTCTTTACATTAACTTGCTTCAGGCCTTTTCATAAACATTTCCCTTCTTTATTGACGTTTGATCTCACAAGCTGGCAGATGCAAAATGGAAAAACACCTTAGTTTTGGTTGTCTTATTTGTGCAAAATAAAATTGCATGGAAACATAAATCATTCTGAGATTTTAGAGGGAAATCTGTTGCTATCAAAGGGGCGAAATCTGTGAAGTCAAGACACTGATTTTGAGCAAAATGCAAAAACAAAACCAGTTCAATGCAGATAGAGTGAAAAATAATGATGCTGTTTGCCTTCACCAGAAGGTAACGAACATTATGAAGTGCACATTCTTTTAAATTTGCTTATTATTTTTATTTAAATCCATCCATCAACTATCTGTATCTGCCAGAATTTTTACATTGTTTATTTAATCAAGTACAAGCTCTTTGTACCAGCATTGCACTGTGTAAGTAGCTCCAAGATCTTTTAACAAAAAAGGATGTTGAAAAAGTATGTTGATTTCAAAGAGAATGAGTGAAAAAATACTTCTTAACAGATGGTGACAAGTTATGAAAGCTTTAAGATAAAAAAAAAAAAAGTCAGTTTCATGTAAAGTGAATCCGATTATTCAAAACTGGATTGCAAGAAAGTAAACAGATGGTGTTTGAAGATCAACATTCAGTTGGATGTATTACTCGATTATGGATGCAAATATGAATTCTCTATATTGTGTATTGAGCTGAGTGGGACTAGGCAAGTCCGTTACCAAACCTAATTACTTCTCTCTTACTCAATTACAGCACATCAGCAACACCAACTATGTCTAAAGTTTTGAAACCATCAAGCCCATCTGCTTGGACCTTCAGACATGCTGCCATTACAAAAGTTTCATTACATTTTCACATAGAAGCAATGAAGAATGCAAAATTAATGCACAATGAAATTAAGCCAATTAAAACCATTTCTGTAAAGTCTTCAACTAGCTTTTATTATTAGATTTACTCCTTAAAAATTCCCATAGTGTAGGGCCATCAGTCTTCTCTTTTTATATTTCTAAAAATGGAGGTGAGTGTCTCTTCAAATGCAATAAGATTTTGATTAAGACTGAACCATTTGTATGATTTGCTGTTCTTAATCAAATCACACAACATCAGGTCTACAATTTCTCCTATTTGTGTAACAGCACCAATTGAGTTTAGTAGCTCCTCAGTCAAATTGCCAGGGAAGTGGGTATAGACTTCAGATTTTACAAATATGTGTGATTAGATGAAGGATAGTGCTCAACCGCCCACTTATTTGAATAAACACTTAGATTTCCTTAAAGTATAAAATCAATGTAGTTAAAAAAAAGGTTTTGTTTTTAAATGTTCTTATTTAGAAGCAAAACAATGGACAATTTGGTGAGGCCTATATGTATAAGACAACAAATTTGGAAGACCAAAGTCAGACAGGTATTGTAACCGCTGAAAAAATAGTCCCCTCCTGGATTTAACCAAGCAAATAGGTAAGAGCCATCCACTGGCAAATTACTGCAGTGATTAATACGTTTCATTTGGCGACAAGTTGTTCAGCCCTAAGTGATGTAGTGGTGCTTCTTCTTCTTAAACAACCATTAATTTGCCTGAGAGCATAAAGATTGGACTGTGGAGCAATAAAAAAGGTCATGTGGTCTGATGAGTCTAGATCAGGGGTCACCAACCCTAGGCCTCGAGAGCAACTATCCTGCATATTTTAGGTGTATTCCTCCTCTAACACACCGGATGGGTCATTATCAGGCTTCTGCAGAGCTTAAACATAGGCTTATCATTTGAATTAGGTGTGTTGGCAGAGGGATACAGCAAAAACATGCTGGATAGTAATTCTTGAGGACCAGGGTTGGTGACCCTTGGCTTGATCAGGAGTGTCCAATCCTGGTCCTCGAGAGCTACTATCCTGCATATTTTAAATGTATCCTTCTTCCAGGATGCCAGACGGGTCAATATCAGGCTTCTGCAGAGCTTGAAGATAGGTTTATCATTTGAATCAGGTGTGTTGGAAGAGGGATACATCTAAAACATGCAGGATAGGAGCTCTTGAGGACCAGGATTGGACACAGCTAGTCTGGATCATAAACTGTGTTTTTAATGGATGGAAGAACCATGGTTGGACAAAAGGTTCAGAAAACCCAGAGTCCAAGGGTCAGAGGTCAACAAATGTGCCAACTTACTGAGTTAGTAAAAAAGGAAAACTTCAAACATTATAAAGTGATTTCACAGTCTTATGAGTAGAATCTATTAGCTATGACTATAATAGAGTTGTCCATCTCTATAAAAGGCCTTTTATTTAAAAAAGTGGTGCCAGACACAACAAACCCCGCCCCTCGCAAACCTTTTACCTGATTTGCCCTATCTTTTATAATTACAAAAACATGTTTGTTGACCTTTACCTTTGACCTACATTCACCAAAATTTAGTGGGATCTATTCTGGACCACCTCGCACCTTTCCTGAAAATTTCATGGAAATTGATCCAGTAGTTTTGCGTAGAGTTGCTGACAATCAGTTAAACGGACAAACCAACAACAACAAAAAAAAGAACCAAAAACAATACCCTCACCTACCCTTCGAGGGGCGGGGTAATAAACAGTATCGCTGTGATGCAGTGTGGGTAAGGACTCACATGCACAGTGCTATCAGGTTGACGATCTTTATTACAAAGTCTTTATCTTGGTACAAAAAAACTCAGGAATCTTTGCCACAGATATCTTAGCTTAGGCTTGGAACACAGAAATCTTCGGATTAAATTTACAAGAATCTCAGGCAGCATGTCCGGCACCGCCTGAGGGGCTTGAAGTCTTCCTGAGTGAGAGCAAGAATCTGACAATGACTGGAGAAACTGAGCTGCTGATATGGTTTGTTCATGAACATGATGAACAGCAGGTATGAGCTGAGGGAGGATGAGCAGACTGCAAAACCTGGTGTGGGCCATCACAATCCCTGAAAGCCCGACCCGGTAGCCGAATTAACCATCATAGACCTACCAGTGAAAGTTCAACACCCACAGACATCAATGCCTTGGCCCAGGTAAAGTGACTTAAACCACAATGACTCCTTGAAAAAAAAGATTGTCCCAGTGGCTATCAGCAGCATTACAACTTTGTTACTTTCTTAATGGCTTCATTTTGTTAGACTGGTTTCTTTCCTTATAGTCCACATTTAACATCAAGGTGAGAGGAAGAGTGGAGGAAATGATTCTCTTATCATTCCTAGTGCCTACAGTCCAAGCTTGTGGGGACAGTGTTATGATTGGGTTGCTTCAGTTGGTCAGATCTAAATTCAGTATTACTATGTGTCCAAAAACAGAATTGCATAAGCTTACTGAAATGTCGCCGTGGCATGCTGCATGAAGCTGAAGGCAATCCAGTTTGTCCAGAGTTGCATATGTTTACAGGATAAACCAGTCCTTCCTATAGGAGGGAGAATAATTTTACTGGGATTTAATGTTCCTGTCCTAAACTGACCTTCCCAGTTAGTCAGCCTCTCTCTTGACCATGCATATCCTCCACAAGGCCTCACTAATTAAGCAGAAATGTTTGATTTAGGTTTGATATGGAAAAGGCCCTGGGCTACAGCCATGGAAAGATTTTTGGTCTTCTAATCCCAGTGAGGAAGGTGGGATTTGTATTCAGCATGAGAGGAAGTCCTGTCTAGGAGTCTCAAGTGAGGGCAACAGAAACTAATGAATTCTTTTCACTGAGAAAATGCAGACTGCCAAAATATGACCTGCATCCCTTTGTATTCCAGACAGTTTGAACTACAATGAAATGCTTTAGTGAAGTAAAGACAGATTATATAATACGACTTGTATGACCTGCATTCTGTTTGTTGTAAGGTCAGTCACTATGCTCTCCACATCTTACATTTTAGTTTGCTGCTTAACTATTCAGGTTTAGATTAATTTTATTGATTCCAAGAGGAAAGTCATCTGCCCTGCAGCTCAGGAAAAGAAGAAACAAAATTAAAATCAAAACAGGAAATCAATGAATTAGAGAACAAGAACAAGTGGAAACATACAAAGAGAGGCAAGTCAAAGGAAATGCCCAGTTCAGTGGTCAGACTATCATCAAACAAGGTGTTTTACAATCTGATGGCAATGGGGATGGAAGATGAGGTGAATCTTCCACTGGAACTGCTTCACTGCTAGGTCCGAATTTGGAGAAGAGGATGATCTTAAACATCCATGATGTTCTCTGTCTTATCCACATCCATCACCTATCCATTTTGTGATCTCCCCAGCAGACTGCAGGATGGTAAAACCCCTCCTATCTATGCTCTTTCGATACAGTGCATCTGTGTTCAGGGACTAGTCCACCTTGTTGTCCAAATGCAAACTATGATATTTGTATATAGACACTATCTTGATGTCCACCTCATAAATTGTCTTCCCTGACTATTGAAAATCCATGGTCATGTTTTTTGGTCTTGAAATGTCGAGTGGGAGGAAGCTTTTAGACTCCAATCTGGGTTTACATGGACCCTGATATTCCAGTAATAACAGGAATAGCAGTCCAATCAGAATAAAAATGCCACCTCAATCAGAGGAGATTGGCCTGACCAGAAGGAATTTTCAATCAGAGAGAGCAGGGGTGGAGTGAACCTTTTGATTATCCAATCAATAGGAAAATATTAGACATGTAAACACTTGATTCGATCCACTCTGTCTTGCTTTTTCTAGACCCATGTCGGGGTAACATTAGGTGAAAGAATTAGATAAGGTCTGCACAACCTGTGAGCTCTCAAAAAATATTTATTCATCACAAAATGTTTTTTGGGAGCTCACAGGTTGTGCGGAACTTATCTAATTCTTTCATCCACTGTTTTTTTTTTGGGGGGGGGGGGGGTCCTGCACACCTTTTAGCAACTGGATGTGCATGT
>JAPTYQ010116413.1:0-43237 GCA_029814465.1 Ostorhinchus cyanosoma
TATATATATGTCAACAACGAAACCATTTGGACCAAATTTTAAACTTCCCAGTAACAAATTTAAATTGACTTTCAAATGTTTTCTCAAAAATAAGATACAAGAGCAAGGACAATGAGATAGATTCACAGATTTATCTTTCTGGAAAGCTTTGGGTTGCCACAGTCAGCTTATCTAATTTTAGTTTTTTCTTTCTAGTTCTTCAAAAGTTGTAATTAATTTATTATGTGCTCATAAATGTGTTAAATATTAGACTTGTAAATCCCATCCACTATCAAACAAGATTATCTAAATCTTCTACAACACTTTCACAAACTCCAGGCAGATCTTAGGAGTGACAAAAAAGTAGATGTGCAGAATATTACTGTGTTCATTATTATTGTACAGTTATTTTATCTAGAGATTTTTCATTTGACATACTGTACATATTTAGTGTCTGACTTAAAAATAAAATCGACAATTAAGTTTCTCTCTGATAAGATTAAAACATATTATTGGCAGCTCTTTGAGTCATTTGTTATAACATGGTAAATACTAACGCTACTGAGCAATATTACAAGTTTTAAAAAACATTTTAATGGTATCCAGCCTTAACGCCTTAAGCAGGAGATTTTGCTTCTTTTTCTTTCAACTGGTGATATTCAAGCAGAAGGAGAGAGAGAGAGAAATCTTCCTCTGACTCCATCTGTGAGTTGCTTGCACACTGTGAACCCCCTATGGACAGCTTTAGCACATCAAATATTAATGCTGGGATTCAATTCAACATTCCACCTTAATCTCCTTAACAATTAGGCCGTCACAGCACACACATTTAGGTTTGTTATACATACTCTCAATAGCATTTGGGCTCTTGAGACACAAATACAAACTGGAAGCTCTGGGAATACATAGTTTACTAGAGGCAATGGCTGGAAACAATGACTAACAACAGAGAAGTAAACTGTTTTAAATTTGTTAAAGCTAAACTAAAGCGGCATAGGTGCTCTGTGTGTGTTGGATTCTTACCATCACTGCATTAAGGGGGACACTTCAGCAGATGTTTCCCAGTTCAGTGCATCATTGGTGGGTGTGGATGCACGTCCAGGTCCCCTACCTGCCCTGATCCTGGCTCCTGCAGAGCCAGAGAAGAGGATCACTCACATACTGAGACCAGCCCACCTGTTCACACAAATAACTGCCAGCATAACACTGCTTCTGTACTGAGCTCAGACAGTGGGTGTCTCAGAGGAAGAGGTTTTGTAGTCGATACTTCTTATCTGATCAGGTGCAATAATCTTTTTAGCTTTCACTGAAACTCTTTGGGTTCGTGTTGTCGAACTGGATAGGCAGAAACACAAACGCACCATTTTGCTGGATTACTGGAGATTTGTCTGCAGAGATTTTTAAGGACATCAGAGTTGTGGTGCCACTCCTCGTAACTAACTGCGTTTTATGTCACGAAATATGTTTGTCTGGTATGCATAAAAAACAAAGAGAGAGCTTAATCTGTAAGTGAATGTGGGTCAAACTATTACAAAAAGTGAGCCAAAATGATGCAACTCCTCCAGTTTAGGAGAAATCGGTACATCATAAGAAAAAAGTACTGAAAACACATATATAGAAACTACAAGTCAACTTAAAGTTGTATTTAAACAACGTGGGCTATTCGCTTCCTCGTCGCTTGTATTATATTTACCCTTTAACTTCCTTTTCTCTTTGGTGAAAATCTTTCTGCAAAGTTTTCTTCCCAGACGTCCCGTTGGATCCCTAGCGTCTGGATAACAAAATACTACATCTCCCATTAGCTGTTGTAAACTTATAAACCGCCATGATTGAAGTTTTACCGATGTCTCCTGCCAGGCATTTGTTTTGCTTCTAAAACTACATTTCCCACAAAGCCAAACGCTACCAGGAAGTATCAGTCGAGTTTCCGTGGTCACCATGAGATTGGTTCGCCGTCGGTTTCCTGCTGCAGAGAGAGAGAATAGCGGCGTCGCGACCAGACAGGCAAGACTCAGCAACACCATCACCTCCACAACATACTGTACAATGAAACTGTTTTCAATATCACCCTCTCTCGATATCCGCTTCGTCACGGTTATACTGCTGGTAAGTATTATGTAACCAAGCCTTTAGCTATGCACAAATAGTCTAATGATTTCATGCTTACAGCTCAAGCTAACGTTAGTTAGCCTGCCTCTGGATAGCTGCTAGCTAACCGATGTGTCTCTCTTGGTAAGAGACGTGGCTTTTCAAGTCTCTTATGGGATTAGTCTGCCAACTTAAACTGGAGTTATGCATCAGATGTGATAAATGAGGCCTTGTGATTGTGTTTAACCCAATACAATCGTGGCAATCCAACTTGTCCAGTTGCAATGTCAACTTAGCCGGTTGGATTGAATAACGTTAGCTATAGTCTTACAATGAGCTACAGCCCATCTCATGCAATCAGAATGTTTATCCACATGTCCTGTGCCTTATCGAAAGTTTAAATAGCTGAACCCACATTAACCTGAAACCAAAGGAGGAATGCAGCACCCAGTTAGCTTTAGCTACCAGACACTTGCAGTCATAATAAAACCCCATCTGCTAATAAGGTTGTATAAAGCATTTTGATTTAAGAATAGGCTGGTGTGTTGCATATGATGCGGCTGTTCAATTGTTGTTATCCGGCACTATAAAGTTACTGTTTCACTTCGTCGTGTATCTGTGTCTGTCTGTGAGATGCTCGCCGGTTGGTGAATTCCTCTGTTGTGGCTCATTCTCATTGGCTGGCAACCCGGAACTGATCAGAGCGTAGCTGTTGTGAGAGTTTGGGCCTTAACTGAAAACTTCTCTTTGGGGTGTCGACTGTTATCTTATTAGCAGTAACGGCAGCACCTGTGACACTAAATACCCAGCTTCTACTCTGCATTTGTGACGGCAGAAAGAGTCATAAGATGATTTACTTTAGAAAATAGTACACTGGGAAATACTATACTACAAGTAAATGTTCTAAATTCAAAGCCTTATGTAGAAGTAAGAACGTTTTTTTGGCTCTGGGCTAATTTTAACTACATTTTATTCTTTTGTGTATTGTTTTGCACTTTCAAATACAGAAACTCATCGTATTCTATAAGATCATATATTTGTAGTGTCTCTACTTGTGTCTCTACAAAGTTAACTTTTCATGAGCTTGGAAAGAGTAACAGACCTGTTTCTGGCTCTGGCAATGCAAACTTTAAGGTAATTCAAGGGTTTATTCAGCCCAATAAGGAAGAGAATTTTCTCACTCTTAAAGGACCACATAGTCTTTCAGTTTATTCCAAACAGGATAGGATGAAAATTTTAATCAGAAAAGTAAAACAAAGGGACAGGAGTAAACAAATGTGATATTAATCTCTGAGGTGTAGTGGAGTAGATGTAGAAAGTTACACATAGTGCCAAAAAAGACGCAATTTGCATGTACTTTAAATTTGTAGTCTAGTGCCTGAATTACTTTCCACTGTGTATTAATAGGGCACCCGTCATCATCAGTTCGAAGAGGAAGCTGGAATCATGTAATACAAAGCTTAAGTTAGTAATAAGTTGAGTAATAGCTAGGCTATATTGATGATTGATTAATTTCTTTTTATTTTATACATTATTTTCCAAATTTTCCTCCTTTGAGGTTGGCATTAGTTGCATTTCTGTTTATCTACTGTGGATTCTGAAGTATTAAAGTAATTGCAACTTAATGTTTGTATTTGCAGCCCTATTATTGACGCAGTGAACAGGTTTAGCAACACATTGGTTTTGTTTGTGTAGCTCAATTATTGTATCTTGACAATTTTATTCAGTAATATTGTTCAGTTTACTCAGTAGAAAATGGAGCAGCCTGAAGTGCGAGATATGACTGTTAAAAAAAAAAGTTATCTTTTCGAATGTTTTTGTAACACTACTCTGTCGCATTTGGAGTTCAGTTACCATGCATCCTGTTGAAAGAGGATCTTCAGTCACCACAGATTGCTGTAGATAAACACACTTCAGCTCTACGTTAATAAGAGTGGTGCATTGAAAAGTAGATGGCACAAATGCTTTGAAAACAAGTGCTTAAAAGTCTTAAAAATATGATGTATAAAGAAAGTGAAAGAGGCAACAATTTCATAATGTTGTTGTTATAGCTACATTATTAATTACTGACTCCATACACATACAGTACAACTACCATTTTTGTGTCCGTTTTCACTAGACAGTCATAGGCTCTCTGACTATTCCACAGGGGAAGAGTCTGAAATTTTCTGTGTTCACGCAGGACTTCAGAGTTGGTATTCAGAAATCCCCAGTTGGTACATCATAATCACAACTTTATTTCAAGATGTACTATCCCCAGGGAGTGGCTAATGTTATGCCTGTGATGTTTGAGTCTAGTCCAGCTCAGAACAATGGTGGCAAATGATCATGTTCTCTTTTGCATTTATAGTTTATGATGACCTGACATGGCATCCCATAATTGGTTTTTAGACTTTCAATGGAATCTCATTATCTTTGCAGCAAAGCCTTAGAGCTGCCATATAGCTTGAATCATGTCCTCTTGAAGATAAGCTTTCAGGAAAAATGTCTGGCACAAAGGGAGGTTTGTGAAGGCTGTATCACATCATAGTGTATAATGGTCAGATTATTTCAATATAGAATAAGTGAAGAAATCATGTCGGAGCCAAAAACAGACAAATAATTGGTGAAGGCATGGTTCCTGTCAGGTGGATATATATAGCTTGTTTCATTCTAATATTTATGTTTAGTAGCAGAGATGTTGGTGTTTTAGCGGTAGCTGACTTATAACCACTTAAATATGGGTGCACTTTTGTTTTATGCAATAACAACATAGAAAGATTCTATAATAGGGATACAATAACTGTGAAATACCTGAAATCTGGGCCAATAGAAGATACTAATAGCAATATTAATTTCTGCTTTTAATTGTGTTTATCTTTTTATTCCCTTGTTTGCTAAGGAAACAGAGAAATCTTCATTATTAAAAAAAAAAAAAAATTGCTAATTTACGCTCAAGTCTTTATCACACCGTGTTTGAGAGAGGACACATTTTTGAAGCAACCTTTAATATGATAACAGATAAACATCAGCCACTGGCATCTGTGAAATGTCATCTTATTTGCCGATAGCCACCGTCAGTCAACAGGGCCGACATATCTGTGTATCCAAATTTTGTAACCACAGTTCTAAATGTTTATATGAATTTGAAGTAGTTGACATTCGTGTCAGGCTTTACAGGATCTCCCATTTTCCTGCAAAACCTGATTGTTCCAGCAACATGTAAATTGTTTGCTATCTGTAGATTGCTGACGTTGTTTTACGATATGTTGAGGAGAAACAGCCTGTGGCAAACCAAAGAAATGCTGGAGGGAATTTACCTTCCACTTCAGCGCAAGCACAAAGAGGATGAAAGTGAGAATGTTGTTTTAATTGACATTTGGACTGTAATCAGAAGACGATATCGGTACATGAAGCCAATATATGAGTAAGAAATGAAAGCATGGTTTAGAGTTTATTTTGCCCCGCAGCTTGTCTTTCCAGCTTTCTGTTGCTCATCCCCCAGTGATGTCTTAGAGTATCTCTGTCTTTATGGCCTAATTGCTCATCTGCCTCTCTGCTGTGTGTCTGTAGGTGATGGGCCTCTCTACTCCTGGTCAAGCAGAAATCACTAGTTTGGACTCAGCCAACATCGACGACGTCCTAAGTAAGATAAAGCCCACTACTTTTACCTCTTTGTCCACCATGATGTTTTAATGGATCTGCCTTTGACATGTTTGTTTTCAGGCCACTTTATGTGACTTTTCACTGTCTCTAGCAACATTTCACAAAATATAGGCCTAGTAGATTCTACTTAGAAGTAGCTAAGATCTCAACATATGACCTAATTAGTCCTGAACTGGGAGGTGGCTCCTTTTTTATTGGTTTCTCTCCAGAAAATTTGTCCACTCTTACCACTCCCAATTTCTGCCCTCACACACTTTCCACTTCTCCTCCTGAAAATTCTTTCAGCATGCACCAGATATGATTACTAACATATTCAGATGCTGGGTTTTTATGTTTCTTTGTCATCATTTGCCGCAGAGTTGTAGCTTATTTGATACTCCTTGAACCATTGCCTAGCATTTCATCAAGTAAAATAACAAATTGACGCAAGCTATGAGTCACTGCGGAACAATTAAAATGACAAAACTGATTGGTTGGATGGTTAATTGGCCTAAAGAAATCTACATTTACAAGTGAATGGACTTTATTGGACTGGTTCTGTTTGTGTTGCCTTGCAGATAATGCTGGGGTGGCGTTAGTGAATTTTTACGCAGACTGGTAAGTATATTCTCACACTCTCAATTATATTCTGCCTAGAAGGCCATAATTGAACTTTGCATGATTCAGGCAATTCCTGTGAATACCACATATAACATAGTTGTTGTCATGTACTGTGATTATTTTACTGCTAGGTACTTTAATTAATGAATGAATAATTAATCTGGCATTGGCAAATCTTTTAACAGCATTTTTCCTGCAGTATCAAAGGAAATTATAGAAAGCCTTTGACCTCCTAATGCTGCTACCTGTCTTACAGGTGTCGCTTCAGTCAAATGCTCCATCCTATTTTTGAGGAGGCTTCTAATGTAGTGAGGGAAGAGTTCCCTGACATGAAACAGGTGGTGTTTGCCAGAGTCGACTGTGACCAGCATTGTGAGTATTAATTAGTTTTTTTTTGTTTTTTTGTTTCTGCACAGTCATTGAGAAGAAATGCCTGTATTTAGAGTAGCAGAAATCTTTTATATTTATTGATTTCAATTTTGTTAACATGCAGTCTTTGTTTCATTAATGTTTGTTAAAAATTAAGAAACTCCACTTAAATGGTTCAAGCTTAAACGGCTCAAGTTGTGTCCTTTCGTTTCATCCAGGGCCATTTTCACAAAGCTTTCTACTACAAAGCAGGGCTAGGCGATCTGGTCAGAAGATCATATAACAATCTGTCACATCTGAGCACCATGTTACTCACCTCTTGTAAAATGTAGGCTGGTCATAATCACACTATGATAACTTTTCCCTGTTTTTCATAGGTTTCTGAAGGTGTGATGTTTTTTTTGTTTGTTTTATTTTGTGATTTGACAAGAAATATATGATTAACATATTTAAGCAATAGCTTGAAGAAACAATTATATTGGATATTATACTACTGCACTACACTTACACAACCTGTGAAATTTCCTTGAAAAGTCAGTCATATGAAAATTACAATGTCAGATTACTGAACTCTAGTCCAAAAAGTAATCGTTGTGATACAGTTCTTTAAAAATCCCAAAAATTATTTACCTCCCTTTTGAAAGTGATATACAAGCAGTGTGAAGTTAAGTTATTCATACATCATCTTAAAATGATCTGAAAAATGGATAGTTATAGGGAGGAAAAGGAAGTTTGAGAATTTAGAAAGTAGAGGATTCTCCAAACATTGACAGTAAAATGAATGAAACACCATTGGTCAGATTATGTAGGGAAAATGGTTTTTGCTAGTAACAGAATTTGATGCAAGCTGAGCCATTTTTTCCCCTGCTAAAGTAAAATAAGCCCTAAAATAACCATCATGGTAAATATAAGCCAATAAATAGAACATTTGTAAACAGAGTTGTACTTTATATGTAGATAATTTTGTAGGCTGCTTTTAAAGTTAAATCATTTACAATATATTTAATATGACACAGAATAGCATAAAAGCCAAGTCGCCTCCATGTGCGTGCGTGTCTGTATGTGTGTCTGGGGATTCACAAAAAATCCGGAAAGAGCTGACTGCTGCAGTTTGGCATATTTATGTACTTTTGGTCAAAGAACAGACTAGCGAAAACGGCAAGTTGATAGGACCAATATTTTTGGAGACATTAGTAATTTTGGAATACAGTAGCCTTACAATCCCATTGCTATACCCAGAACGCATTGGCGGTGACTGCTGGACAAATGTGGTACAGCATGCACAAATACACAACAGCATAAAAACTACCACATGTAGAACCCATGGATCCCCACAACTTAACGCACTAATTTATATCATTTTACAATTAGAACACAACATGTGTTAATAGAGTCTATTCTCTGACTCTTATCAATGACACCTTATGATTTGACTCTACTTGTTTTGATCAATCGCACCTTTTAAAGGAATGGGCCATGTGTTGTGAATCACTGCTACAGTGATATTCCTTGTTTTAGGATATTTTTAGGCTCAGTAAGGAGCCCTGTGGAAAGATCTGAGAGAAGGTTTGTGAATTCGATCATGATCACTAGTGGAAAAAGGATTATATATGGTGGAACACAGTAGCTACGAAAAATGCTTAATCTATTAAATTTCAATTTTTTTTTAGTTTTTATAGGTATTTTCACCTTTTTAAAAAAAAATCTTAACATCTAAAACAACCTTACTCTATATAGATGAAATAAGAAAGGCGCAGACACTCCCTATATTTGATGCACATATGTACACATAGATGGCCGCCACACCAAACAGACACATAAACCGCCTGCCTCCGCCTTTTGAGATAAAGCAAATTAAAGAGAATTATTGATGACCTGCAAACTGTTTGAAGACTAATGACAAAACTGCTGCTTCCTGTGAAGACTGGAGGCTTAGAGACGTCCCGCAGAGAGATTGACACCTGCCACATGCACACACACACACACACACACACACACACACACACACACACACACACACTGTCATTCACTGTGTGTAGAGAGAATATTTACACTTGGTGGGGGGCAGCTTTCATGTGGGAGATCAGAGCTGACTGAAGGCAGTGTTTTCGGGCCGAGGTTTAACCGCCGTCTGTGTCGCTGCTCCATTCCTCATCCACCCTTCCCCATGTGTTTTTACTCTGCATCGTCTTCCTCTTCATCAATTGATTTGTCCTTCTTTACTTACTTAACTTATCCTCTGCCTCTGCAGCGGATATAGCACAGCGGTACCGCATCACCAAGTACCCAACATTGAAGCTGTTTCGTAATGGAATGATGATGAAGAGGGAGTACAGGGGTCAGAGGTCAGTGGCGGCTATCGCAGATTTCATCCGCCAGCAGCAGGTCAACCCTGTGAAAGAAATCCAGTCAATGGAGGAGGTCAACACTTTGGATGTGAGTGGAGGATTAACACAAAACCAATACCAAGTTCTTGGCAGGTTTTTAAAGAACAGAAAAGTCTGAAGTTTAGGCCTTCAAAACGTTCTAAAATGGCAGCTTTTAGTGGTGGGATCTGATGATGTGTAGTTCATTTATTATTTGTTTCACTTTTGAATATGTTTTTGGGAAAAATTGTATCAATCACAGTGTAACAGACTATAAAATGAAACTAATATCAGAAATGATCAGTGCACACAGTGCAGTCTTTTTGCACCCGCTGCATCTTGTGTAAGAAAATGGTCAATTGAGAGTCTGGATAAAAGGGTATTTGAGTTGCATTTGAAGTCAGAAAAGCATAAAGCTGCTTTAAAAAGCAGCATAAAATCAGAGTACTTTATTAATCCTGGGGGGTGGATTGGATAATACAGTTGCTCCATTCAGGTATATTAAAAAGTAGCAGGAAAGAACAGCAATTTGTATAACATGTACTAGACAATGTATTAAAGGGTTCCCACTGGGTCTTAAAAAGTCTTAAAAGTCTTGAATCTACAAATGTGCTTTTAATACCTTAAAAAAGTCTTTAAAGGGTATTAAATTTGATGTGGTAGGTTTTAAGTTATGTTGTCATAAACTTGTTTGCTGTATTGTGTTTAAATGTGTCTGGCAAATGTCCAAGCTGCAAAGTTAACATAACGTTAGTCTACTCAGATCTACCCCTTCCAGCCTGACAATTGAAATGGAAATAAGGAACCAATTATCACTAACTTTGTAGCCCCCTGTGAGAAATATTCAGCCCAACATACGTGCAGCCGTTAGTCACTCACACACGTCACCCAAGAAAGGTTACTTTGTATGGTCGTGAAATAGGCACTAAAGTCTGTTCTAAGTCGTCTTAAAAAGTCTTAAACTTAACTTGTAAAAACCTGTAGGAACCCTTATATCAATAAGAAAATTAAAAGAAATGTACATAAATTAGTGCAAAATTATTGTGTTATGAAAATTTTGTGGTTATACTATAGAATTCAACAGTCTGATGCCTGCCATCATCCAGTATTGGTCTGTTTTCACATCAGTAGCATCACATCGTATTTTATATCATATTGTACTGTGGATCTGAATTCGGTCTTAAATTGCATTCATTACCTTCCCCAAGGAGGTTATGTTGACTTCTGGGGTTTGTTTGTTTGTCTGTCTGTTAGCAAGATAACTCAAAAAGTTATGGAAGGATTTTGATGAAATTTTCAGGAAATATTGATACTGGCACAAAGAACAAATGATTAAATTTGGATGGTGGGGCTGCTTTTCTAGTTAATGTTAAGTCTTGAGATTAACTTGCTGAAGTCTGCAGAAACCTTGTCTGCACAAACAAAAATGTTTGCTTTTAGCACAAAATCAGTGTTAAGAGTTCTTCTCCAACACTCTGTCAATAGAGGAGCAAGAGAAACATCATTGGTTACTTTGAAAAGAAGGACTCCGATAACTACCGCACATATGAGAAAGTTGCCAACATCCTTCGAGATGACTGCATGTTCTCGGCTGCCTTTGGGTGAGACACAACTCCCTCTTTGAATCCACTTTAATAGTCAAGCCTTTATGTGGTGGATAATTAACATAAACATGTTGTGTGTTCCTCAAACATTATCTTTAACTGTCTTTTACCGTCTCCTCTAGTGCTGTCTCTGAGCCTGAGCGCTTCAGTGGAGACAATGTAATCTACAAACCTGTCGGCGAGAGCGTTCCCGACATGGTTTACCTCGGCTCACTCACCAACTTCGACCTGACCTACGCCTGGGCCCAGGACAAGTGTGTGCCTCTGGTCAGGGAGATCACCTTTGAGAATGGAGAGGTGTGTGCCCTACTTTCTGTCCATGGAGCACTGCCAGCATCACAATAATTTATTGCCATTTTTATGTTTGTATGTTAAGATGATGAAATATAGATGTAGATGTAGAGTACATACAGTATGAATGGTGTATGACCTGTCCGTCTGCAGAGCCATGGGAAGACCTTAGCTCCGTCTGTCTTTGACACTGTTTGTGTGTGTTCACCAGGAGCTCACTGAAGAAGGCATTCCTTTCCTCATCTTGTTCCATATTAAAGAAGACACAGATAGCTTAGAGAAATTCCAACATGAAGTAGCTCGACAGCTCATCAACGAGAAAGGTAAGTCTGTGTCTGTAAGGCGCAGAGATGTTCTTTTGAGCCGTGTGGCCAATTTACCAATTTTGGCAACTTTTAAGAACCCTTTAGTGACTGAAATTGGCAGATTTAAATTTTTCCCCCCTCAAGTGAAAGCAGATGTTTTTCAGTGAATGCGTCTCTGGCTCTAACAATGACTGGTGAATGGTGCCTTATTTAGTCAAGTAACCAGTAGCCATATAAACACGTGGATGAGCTATGCATGGATATAGTAAAATACACTGACCCTCTTTGTTTATGGAGAGCTAGAGCTGCAATGTTTGGTCAATGAAGTATTTGACAAGGAATGGTCAGATTGAGTAATAATGTTTTTTTTAAAGGTAAAAACGCTCAGATTTAATTTTCTTAAAGATTTTTTGGTGTTTTCTGGTTTCTTTAATCTGAATATCTTTTGGATGTGACCATACAAAACAACTGAGGCAGATGTCTGTTGGATTTTGGAACACTTCTTCACTTTACCAATTTTATTAATATTGTACAGACCAAAGAATTTTTAGATTTATTTAAAATGTAATCAACAGAATAATCAATGCTATAATCAATGCTTGGTTGCAGGTTTTGGGGGACTACTCCCATGCTTTTGTTCTAAAGTGCAAATAACTATTTAAACTGTAAAGAACAAAATACTAATGTAGTAGCATCATGAACAGTCATGAATCAGTGTGTGAGATTGTGTACAATGTTGACAATAGCTGGTACCGTATTTGACTTACATGTTGCACATTATACAAACAGTTGTGTGCACAAAAAACATGACAGTGTTCCCGTGTTCTGCTCAGGTTCTATAAACTTCCTGCATGCGGACTGCGATAAGTTCCGCCATCCTCTGCTCCATATTCAGAAGACTCCCGCTGACTGTCCTGTCATTGCTATAGACTCATTCAGACACATGTATGTCTTTCCTGAGTTTAAGGACCTCACGTAAGTAATACTTTTTCTTCTTCTTTAATGGCTGTTTTACATGTACAGCTTTTTGGACTCAAAAATACAACTGTGTTTCAGAGTAGAATAATAGATGTCTAATTTTCACTTAAGTGAAGAACAGAGTATTTGGAAAAGAAGTGCAAGACTGTCTTTTTTATGTAAACTTGTTAAATATAAGTTATTTATTATTGTACTTAAAACAGAATAATTCAATTCATGTCAAATCTGTGTGATACTTTCATCATGCTTTTGGATATTTTTCAGCAGTTGTAGTCTGATAGTGATGACTTAAATAATGTATCATTCATCCATGTCTGAATATTTCCATAATGGAGTTTGATCTTTTTAAATTAAGAAAAAATAATGACTTACGCACACACGTACACACAACATAGTCCACTGTGGTCTGAGCACCAAAGAAATGTCACACCTCCTAAAATCTGTCCTTTATGAATGGGCCAGGACACCGGAGCTAATGTGACATGATTTGGCACGTGCAATAAGTGCTAAACTAATCCAGTCTAATCTAATTTAATCTTATTTATTCTGCCCCCCATCACTGCGCCTCCCCCAGTCCCCAATCAGAGTCTGATCAGATAGACAGAAGCCCCGAGGACTGACCAGCCCTCCACAACCTAATTACATCACATCACCGCTGCATGTGGCACACAGCTTGTAATTACATTAGTGCAGTGTATGTTATATATACATGAGTGTTTGTTTGTGTGTGTGTGTGTGTGTGTGTGTGTGTGCGTTTGTGTGTGACACACGGGGTTAGATGGGACTTGGGACCAGCTCTGTCTGGGTGATATGACAGCTCATGACCTGTCGTTAATAAGCACACTTCACAGGACAGAACTATTATGGATTAATGCTGTGTCGTGACATGTCCACAGGGACCAGTGTCCTCTGTAACTGCTCAGAACAGTTTTGTCTCCTATCAAGAGTCAGTTTCGTCCTGATGTGTAGTTTGACCACGTCTGCCTTTAGTGATCAGCGCTGTGTGTAGGAATGCCTTGCGCATGCTCTCCCCAAATGCAGACACTTTTATAGTATGCTCCTGTGTTTTTATTCTCAGTGTCCCTGGTAAACTGAGACAGTTTGTGTTGGACCTTCACTCTGGAAAGCTGCACAGAGAGTTTCACCACGGTCCTGACCCTACGGAAAGCACGCCTGGACAGGTGGGACAGATGCTTCAGTACACATTTTGAGTTATAGTGAAACATTACCATATTTGGGTCATGAATAGAGAAAAGTTAGTCAAAAGTGCTAGTTGGGGGACACACTGGTGCATCCCACATGGCCCAGAGCCTTATCACAGCGACCTGGGTTTGATTCTGGGCCCAGGTTCTCTGCTGTGTAATCATCCCTTCTCTTTCTCTCGCCATCACACCGGTCTCTCACCACTTTGTGCAGTGTCTCCAATAAAGACAAAATTGTCCTGAAAAATCTTTTAAAAAGTGTTAGTTGGCTACAGTTATCAACATACAACACTGGATAAAAATCTGATATTCTCTGAATTAATGACAGAATGGATTTTATTCAAGAGAAGTGTTTGTCTCTGGTGTTGTTTGTTTTCCAATTCTCAAAACATGCAAGATTTCGCATGTTTTATTTCTGAAGCCATTAATTTAAAAAAAAATATAGACCAGTGGGGTTTATTGTCATTTATTATTTGCAGAATTGCTGTAGCATGCTGATGTCTTTCTAAATAGTGTAATAATACAGATCCAAAATTGTGCAAAAATACAAGGTGTGTAGTCAGATAAAAAAACCACTACCCAATGCACCTAAGCTGTCCACAAACCTCGGGAAAATCCTATAAGCCATCCTACATTTGACGGTGTTGCTATGACCACCTTTGCTGGCTCACATCACCTGCAAATTTGTCAAAAGAAGCCATTTGTACATGGTGAAATGATCCAAAGTAACAGAATGATCATTAAATCATTCATATAAAGGTTTTTACCACAACTGCTTTTAGATGTACTCCCTTATAATGACTAACATTTTGATAAGTTATTCTTAACCCTTAAAGACTGAGCTACTTTTATAGAGACTTCAAAATAATTTTTTAATATTCCATTATAATCCATTTTGCATTTTTCTGTGAAACTCAGGTATTTTTCTATATTTCCTTATCATGTCAATGCTATTTAAAGCCCAGAATGAATCCAAAGGTTATTTTGTCAAAGCAGATAAAGCTGAAGAAAAAGTGTCTTTCACAGCAAAATATATCATTAACTAAAAAAAAAAAAAATGAGCGTCATGAACTGCTGTCATTTGTCAAACTACAGGGGTTTTACTAGTGAATTAATGTTGCAGAAGATTATGGCGTTTCCATATTTACGACAGAGCTTCTGAACGTCCACATAACACAAATCTGATCCTGCTTAAAGTCTGATAAATTGCATTTTACTCAATTATATCAATACATTGAAAGGATTAGTTAATCAAAAATGATTAAACCCTTGAGATCATTAGATACTTTTGGATACCTGTGGCTGTTTAGGATTGTGAGCGCTAATCACATATTTTTCACAGGTACTGTAATATAATGTAATAAAATTATTTAACTCTGTTCCATGTAACTAGTTGCTCCCTAACACTGTTCATATGTTTGACATTTTGGATTTGACATTGCATACTTGTCTCCCCTCCCATCCTTGTTACCCTCAGGACACGGTAGGAGAAGTGGCCAGCAACCCTCCAGAGAGCTCGTTCCAGAAGCTGGCACCCAGCGAGAATCGCTACACCATCCTCCGGGACCGCGATGAGCTGTGACCTCAACAGCCCTCTAGTGATCCTGTGACTCAATGCCACGCCCCGGGGTCAGGGAGGGGGTTAGGGCTGGGACAGGCCAACGGGACAGAAGAGCAACACCCAACACCCTTACTGAAGAAAGGACAGGAGGAGATAAATGAAGAGAAAGGAGGAGGAAAAGAAGAAGAGGGGGAAAGAGAGGAGGGCAGTCCATGACACAACCATGTTGGAATAACCTATATTTTCATAACTCTTTCACGTACAATTTTTATTTTGGATTAAATGGAAGGGGGTGCAACGAAAATGTGTGTGTGGGCAGGGGATAGGGGCATTAGGACCACAAGAGAAGTGTTTTTACGTTTATTTTTTGGAGCTTGTAAATAAGTTTGTGCTACATGGGGGTCTCATTGTTGGTCTAAATTAAATGCAGAGTTTTCTTTATTTTATTCCTGTCTTTTTCATCACCCTGCTTTTTTGTAGGATAAATCGAGCAGTTCCCTCACTCCAGTTCTATACGGTTCTTATCTGTGGGTAGTCCAGTTCAGCCTGTCTAACAGGAGACACTTATTTAGTCTCACTGACCTCATGGCTGCATCTCAATACGACCAACTCTAGTCTGATTCATTTTGTATAGCACAAATCATGAAAAACAGCCTGATTGAAGTACCTTTATCTCCTTGTCTTCGACATACAGTTCTGAAGTAGAAATATGAATATTTTAATGTACTTGGTAGACAGAAGATAAAGAGCCTCCAGTCTACTAAGATGCAATCCTTCTCTCCCTGGTACTACATAGATTAAGATTATGATGTCGCCTACTGTGCCTATAAAAATATTCCCCCACTGGACCTTTTTATGATTCAAGACTGAACAACAATGCATATGAGGATGATTTTACAATGATTGAGATTTTCAGTCAAAACAGCAGCTATTACTGTGTATTTGGTGTAAGAAAACACAATGCACACCATCAGAAATTCACCATCCCTGTCATGAAACCTGGTGGTGGCAGCATCATGCTGTCTGGACACTCCTCGACAGCAGCTCCTGAATAGTGACAGCACTGGGTAAAAGAAGGTAGAAAATAACCAAAAATAAATCTGCACATGAAGAATGACTCCGTTGAAGCCTTCGTTTGGCCAAATAAGTGCACATGAACTGGATTCTGTTGCTCTTTTATTGTGGAGCACGGAGATCGACTGAACACGAGCAGTATTGTGAAGCTCTCAGAAAGAAAGAGATAGACTTATGCAATTAGTAAATGTGTTAATTTTGTACCTGTCACCGTTGTGCAAAGATATATCAAATTGACGCCAAAGAAAGTCTTTACGGCTAATTGATTCCACAGTTGCAAAACGGTTGACATGGAAACGTCCATCAGGGCAGAATACTTTTTATAGGCACAATATTTGCCATAGCACCTCTGAGTTGTGTTGATAGGAATCAAATAGAGAAAAACCATGTTTTGAAATATTGTACTTTAACATAGATTTATGAAATGGCTGTTGTTTTTGCTGTTGCCTGTTGTCAACTGTGTCATCATTCTGAGGGAGAAACTGGGCATCCTTCCTAAGCCAAAAGAGACAAAAAGGGGAAAACCTGCACGAGCAATGGTGGAAATTTACAGTCTGCCACTTTATAAAACACATTTTGTCTCTTTATATGTCAGTTTTGGTACAAGATTTCTGAGCTTAAATGAATCCCTAAGTGGAAGCTGGATAAGAGTACGGGGACCTATTGCTAAGTTTGTCCTGTGCATCCCGCCCCTCCGTAGTGGCCAACAGATGCCTGCATAGCGACATATCAGACCACATTGAATAGAGCAACAGGGGGGAGGGGAGAGTGATGCCATTTCTAAATCAGTCATCTCAGAGGGGAAGAAGAGTTTAAAAAAATGAAAACGTAAATTAAAAACCATTTTACAATATGTTGTCGTCCGATACAGTTATTTACCCTTCACTCTTTGCAATGAATGACCTAAGCTTTAGAAAGAAACACTTTATTTGGCAGAACACCAGCAGCAGTGTAATCAGTTCATGGCAGGTTTTAGCACTTCAGTCCCTGAAGTCATCATTACAGTGGCACTTTGGTGCAGTCTGTGCTCATTTAAATAAACATTAAAGCACTACCACTTAAATATACAGTGTTAAATACATACCACAGTATCTTTAGGCAAATAAGTTTCTCTGCATACATTTTTACTGGTTTTACTTTTTGTGCTACAGCTTCTCACAGTAGGACTTTATCTGAAACAAAGAGACAATGAGGCAAGCTCAATAAAACATTTAAAACTAAAAGTCAAATTAGTTCAAGGAACATAAATTGTGTTGGTGGTAACTTTTTACAGCATGCTGCATCTTGTCTTTGTTAGGTTATAAATGTTTCTTTTTGCTTAGAAGAAGTGCTCACAGCCATAGCAGGCTGACCAAATCACACTGTAAGATCTGTAGTGTTAATAACAACTGCTTTGTTGTACACAGAAAAAAAAAAAATGCTCGTGTGCATAAAATTAGATTACTTCGCTCACAGAAACATCATTCACACCCCAACGTTACAGCATTCATCACTTAAATAAGGCTGTTACATAATAATTTTAGTGATGCTTGGTAACAGGCAGCAATGCTAGGCAGCTGCCTCCACTGTCCAGTTTCAGAGGTCAGGTTTAGTCCGGACTATGTCTGTCACAGCATGTGATTGGTCAGCCAACGTGGTGATAAGCCACTAGCCAGGGTCAAAGGTCACATGGTGTAACTAAAGATGTCAGGTCAAAGATCATACATAACAAAGATGGTGCACCGTATGGCATGTCAAAGGTAAGAAGCAGTTCCTGTCTCCTAATTGGCCACGGTCACAAGATTCTGATGTTTTTTGTTTTGTTTTTTAAAGATAACCATTTAATTAAAATAACTGATCATTCTTTTTATTTTACCACTTGTTTTTTTTGTTTGTTTGTTTTTTACCTCTCTCAAAAGAGTAACCACATCCCGTGCGAGTGTATTGCTGCCATAGACACGAGCCTCAATTTAAGTAAATTTTCTTCTCATGCCAGAATGATTCAAACATGTGGCACTTGGTAAAAATGGGCCAAATGTTTGCACTAGATCAGTCATAATCTTCGATTGCATTCACAACCGGGACTGGTCTGAATGGGACAGGATCTTCCGCTCGTTTTCTAAAGGGGCGGGACGTTGAAGAAACCCTTCCTCAAATGGACCGTCTTGTTTGTAAACTGTCGCTGTTGGGGTCATTTGTCCTTGTTTAGGTCTTGTTCCGATGGTGGTTCTGGCGGTGGTGCTGTCAGTTGTTTCATCTGTAGCTCCACTTGGGTTTTGCGGTGTTTCTGGACCAGGTTGCCCCCTGCAAACCCTAAGGCCCCCCCTCCCACCGCTGCAGCCACCCCTGCAGCTTTGAAGCCAGCCAGCAGGCCCAGTGGACCTCCTAATACTCCACCGATCAGGGCCCCCGCAACTGGCAACACCGCCAACTTGTAGCCCACCGCCTAGAGACAGAAAGGAGAGAAATATTCTAGTTTAATTTCACACACACGGATGTTTGTACTTTGTGGTTGTGATACAGTTTGGATGTGTCTATCCTTTCATGATCACACATCAACCCGCAGAAGGAGGAAGAAAAAAGACACAAATAAGCCAGCATGTGTAAATGTAAACTGACACTTCCATAGCTGCATCAAAGCCTTTTTATTATCTTCATTTAGGGGAAATCAGAGAGATGTGGCCTGTGTGTTATTACGGCTGTTATCATCAAAGTGGAAGGTGCTCTTTGCTGATGGCAATTAATGACTGATTCTCTGACCATTCCCAAACACACACACACACGCATATGTAGTTCACACACAGGGACACACACTTGATTAACACTTCACTGTTAAATTAATGCAGTTCAAAAGCTACCATTCCTTGTCCCCACCCCTGTGGCAGTAGAGGGAATTTTAATTTCATCTGAGCGGAGTTAAAAGGGCTCTGGGTGCAGGCTGTGGAAGATGGAGGGAATGTGTGAGCGTGTGTTGTATCGACTGTTGTGTCGAATGTGTGTGTGTATAATGCTGTCTGACCTGATGACAGATTACAAACTTTCAAACACATTAAAACATCTGACATCCTTCTCATCTATTTTATCTCCGCAGACCCCAACACACACTCCAACATGCGGCCTGTTATATCTGCCGGCAACCTTACAGAAGAGGTCAGCCTTTGTCGATTTGTTTCTGTGTTGGCAGATTTAACTTATTACTAATTAAAATGTTATTTTATTATTTGATGTGATTCGGTGTTTACTTTATAAATGTTAGGGCTAAAGAGGTAGCAGAAGCTGGGAGTGGGGGGGGCTGGGAATTGTGAAATTTGGGTGAAATGACCCTTCAAAGTCAGGTATAACTTTAAGCATGTTTTAACAATAGGAACCTGTCTTTAAACCCTCAATATATAACATATTTGCAAGAAAACCTATAAATTCCACTAGGCCTATTATATATTTTCCTGACTTGTGTAATTATATAATCCAATGTGCCAATTTAGAGACATTTCTATTCACCGTAAGTGTATAGAGACTTGGGTTGCTTTCAGTTGTGTTATAACCTCGTAAAGTTCTACTTGGACATGAAACAACATGACAATTCACCACAAAACATGATATGAATAACACTGTAAGCTGTTTTACTGCGTTATATCGAATTGACAATGTTGCCCATAAGGTTAGAATAAAACATTCTTTCATCTTCTCATGAAATGATTTTGACAATGTGATTTATTCTTGATAAAGTGTAACTGGGACTCAGTATGTAATTGTTACACCAGGTCAAAGCTGATTACTGATGTGTATAAATAGGACTAAAAAGAGAAATGTGTCTGAAAACAAAATTATTCCAACTTTATGGGCAACAGTGTAAATGACTGTGACAGGGCCACAAACTGTATAAATTTTGTTCTTTTATTGTGAAAGTGGTACATTTGTTATTGAGTGATTGAGAGATGCAGCGGAAAGTGCATCCTGTGTGTTTACAGTGCTGGTTTTATTTAACATTCATTACTTTTCTATGTTAGCATTTACAGATTTCCCTCATCGTGTCTGCAATTAAAGTCAAATTTATTCACATCTCCATTATTATCCTAAAGTGTCCAAAATAAAAGCAGATTATCCTTTTTTATTATTCTTAATAATGCAGAACAAGTTACCATTACTTGTTGGTCTACACTCCAAAAAAGACAAGAGCAGTTGATTCATTCTGGTATTACAGACAAAAAGTTCAGCACAAGTGTGTAATATGTGTGAAGGGCAGTGAGTAGTCCATCTGAGTTCACACTCAGTGCGTTTGTACACTGTTCAGAACAGTGAAAGTGTGTATTAAATCGACAATGGGCGCCTGATCGCTGCTCCTGAAAAACTATTAAACAGTCATTCAACCCTCTCCTTAATGCTACACACACATACAGAACGTTGTCTTGTCACACCCTCATCCTACCTCTCTATCACTCTTCCTCCCCTCCACTCCTCTCTAGCCCACTCCTCTCTCTATTTCCTTAATTGCAGCTTTCCTCCGTATTCGAGCAGATCAATAGGGACAAACGCTGTAGAATGGCTGGGAGGCAAAGTGCCATCGATCTCCCCATCTCCCAAACACTACACACACACACAGGCATCAGATCGTCAGGACACACACACACACACACACACACACACACACACACACACACACACACACACAAATGGACACACCTTCCCCAGGCTCTTGGTCCCCTCCTCCACATTGGCAGCGGCTGTGTTGACGTTGTCCTCTATGCTGTCAATCTTCTCCTGCTGGGACTGATGCACAATGGTCACACAAACACAGACACACACATCTGAGTGAGCACATAAACACCAGATACAGAAGTGTGAAAGACCAGCCAGCTGTAGCATTTTGTTTTTCTTCACCTGCCCAAATTCTGCTTCAAGTTAACATAAGGAGGCTGTGTGTGAGTGTGTGTGGAAGCTAAAGGTATATTCAAGAGAGATTACGTTGGGGTGGGGTCAGATGGTGTGTGTGTGTGTGTGTTTTGTGGTATTGTGTAGATCTCATGAAATATTCAGAGTGGCAGCTGTCTCTCTCCATGTGAGGGCTGGATGGACACAGTGACCAAACAACAACCAGAGCACTCCTCTTCTTCCTCTTCTTCACCTTTCCTCAGGTCTGTCTGTTCCATCTTACATTCATGTCCTTTGTCCATTTTAACCCATAAAGACCCAGTGCTACTTTTTCTGGCAGTTCCCAAATTAATTCCCAATGATTTATCACCGTTGATTAAAATATTATCCTCTGCATTTTGCATTTTTCAATGTAAATCATATGTTTTCATATATTTAATTCCCTATATTTCATATAGATGTTCATGAAAACTCAGAGTAAATTCAAAGGTTATTATATCAAAACTGAGAAAAATGACAAGTGTATGAAAAGTGATTTTTTTTTTTTTTTACAGCAAAGATATCAATAATTGAACATAAAATATGTGTCTCCATTCACTGTCATTGATCAAATTCCATGGGTTTTACTGGTCAATCAATTTTCTAGATGATGGCAGTGTTTCCATGTTCACTACAGAGCCTCTGAACATCCAAATGGGTCATATCTGATGACCATGAAAAGATGACAAACTGTATTTTACGCCAATTATTTACATGTATTGATAGGATTGGTGGCTCAATAACTATTATATATTTTAGATCAGTAGATGCTTTTGGTTGCCAGTGGATGTTTGGGTCTTTATGGGTTAACTATTCCCACCCCACTGACATGTAAAACCTACACGGTGATTTATGAAACATTCAATTCTGTTCGAAGAGGCAATTTAGCGCCTTGTATGACAGATCGACGTCTTAGATCAGAGATACATCCTGTCACATGGTTTTGAATAAATATCATCAGACAACCCCAAATATATTTCCTGTAATGTGGTCACATATATGGTTTTGGGGTAACACATTTGTTAATTATTGAATGTTAACCTTATTTTTTAACAGGATGCCTCAAAGTAAAATAGGGAAAAACAAATAAATTATATTTTCATTCAATATAGAGACTAGGACTAATACTGAAATGGCATATTAGGACCAATTTAGGTTAAAAAAAAAAAGCGTAACCTGGGCAGGTAGGAAATATGAAAAAAAATATGGAATATGGAAAGAAATCCACATTTTTTTTTGTTAAATAGAGACTGAGTTATTCTCAGTGATTATTAAGAAAAAAACCTATGAGATTAAAGTTACAAATTTAGCAGGAGTATGAAAAACTAGGAGTCAGATGAGGGAGGAATAAGCAATAAAATGACCATCAAAAGGAGAAAATCACAGATCAATGAGTTGAACACAAGAGTGACACTCAGGAAACTGAGGTTTGTGAGGTAATTTCTTCTAAATATCTTTCTCCTCTCTTAAAATTACAAATTAGAAATGATTCACCTTTTTCTGGGAAATTTCTTAATTTAATCTTAGGGGTCTTTGTCTTGGAATACTATCCATTTCCCAGAGCTTGTAAAAGTTCCTACTGATCTACGTTGCCATCATGCAGTTAACAAATTGATTAATCCACTGAAAACAATTGTATCCCTGCCAGTTTGAGTCATTTATAAAATAAAAAAACATTGATACATTGAACATACATTGATAGTATAAATAAAGACTGGTGAATAAAATATAGATTAACATACTGTATTTCTGTCTGCTGTGTGAAAGCACTGACACGCTATAGGTGGACATGATTGTACATGCCTTGAAGAAACACAGAGATAAGAAGCAGAGACGACAAGACACCAGAACATCCACTAACATGACACATGTACAGATGCAGTCACAACCACACACTCACTCAGTATTTCCACTGTGGCTGAGCACTGGAATATTACTCCCCTAACGACATCTTTCACCCGAGAGACACCACAACAACATGTCTATGCTCTTTCTCCACCCACCTCCCCTCTCCCCTCTTGCCCCTGTATGTTTTTTTCTACCGTAACAACATCTTGAGTCTCTCTTTCTCTTTCACTGTTAATCTCCCTTTTACCCAGTGTTCCCACTTCCCTCCCTCCATCCCTGAGGATAGAGTGATAATCTGAGCCGTCTGTTCTCCACCTGCTCCGATGTATCCCATGTTCCCCAGCTCTTCCCCTATGGACAGCCGTCTCCTGCCTCCCAAATCCTCTCTCTTTCCCTTGTCTACTCGTCAATCTCTCCTCTTGCCTCTGTGAAGGGCCTCTGGGGCCCCACAGTAGTCTCGAACCGATCTGCCTACACAGAGGAGCCTTACTAGGCAACACAAACACACATGGTCAAATACACACCACTTCCTGGAAACGCTATAGGCAACTGTCTCTTTCACATTGTTTTCGTTCAGAGACGTAGCTGTGCACACATGTAGACAGAGAAATGCATACAGCATCAAAATGTGAACATAGCAGCCAGGAAGCACATATAGGGGTTTATTGTTTATACTTACATGGACAAGCAGAGAGAAGTCTGTTACCAAACCACTCAGCTCCTTCAGATCCTGAGAGGAAACAGTTACCAAAAATGCTTAGCATACATATCTACAGCTACAATACATCCATAGTGTCAGTGACAGGGACTGACAAGCACATTAACTAATGATAAATGTTGTATAATATTAAAGTAGGACATGGTGAAATATGTGTTTCTGTATGAACATGTCAGAACCAAATTATCCATGCAACCAGAGCAATATTTAATATGAGACAAAACTGGAATATAAACTAAAACAGATACAGTAGGAAAAAAACACAAGTAGTACTTTTACTTACATATATTAAAGGTAATGTTTCTAGTCAGCATATTGGAGGCGTATGCTGAGGCGTAGGTTTAATAATTCTGAAAGTGCTGGGATGAAACGACTAATTAATTTCCTTTGTTTATGACTCTGAGTCCTATTTCAAGTTCACAATTCATGAAATAGGAAACAGGTTTGACGTCACACTTAAACATAATAAAGACAGTCTAACTGTCAACATAACAGGTCTGCACAGAAATAGGAAAAAAAAGTTATACATATTGAAATATGAAAAAATAAAGGAATTTCCTGCACAGGACTTCAAAGACTACTGCATTTAAAAAGAGTAATTCATTCTAGAATGATGCAGTGATATTTTAGGGAGGTGCATCTGCAAAGAAAATAAAAATAAATGCCCTAAAAGCTAAAACATTACTTTGGAACTTGGGGAATGGATCTTTTAATACTACAGTTGGTGTCAATGCGCCAAATACAAAGGAGGTGAGCATTGTGACTACTCTAGTGAAGCAATTTTGGATGGAAATTACTTTGATTCATGAACTGCTTAACCCAACTGTGAAGGCGGAGTTAGTGAAGGACCTATTTATGTTCAACATCAGCGTCATATTTTTCTCCTGTTCCTTATCTTTTTGGGTTGCGTTTGAGTTAATTTACCAAACATAATTTGCATGTTCCCAAAATGTGGCTATAGTGCATATGCACATCATGATGACAATATATTGTGTAGCTCTACATCATATTAAACAGTCAAACACTGATTCCTGAAACGCTAGGATCTAGACATGTGTACCTCTTCCAGGTTGTCCCAGGACTCAGCTGCACTCTGGTCAGCTGGGATTTCTGGAAGATGGAGCTGGATTTGCCTGCCAGGTGCCGGCTCCTCATCCACATCATCATCATCATGACAACTACCGGGCACACAACTGGACGATGGAGGCTGAGAGGCAGGTGCTGGTGTGGGCTGACGAACAGAGTGAGAGTGCAAAAGCAGGAAGTCTCGTGCGGCAACCGACGCTCTGTCTCTCACCGGCTTGACGAGCTTCTCCAGAGCGGCGGCGTCTTCGGCACGGACCCGAGCACACAGCTTCTCCATCTCTCTGATGTTAGCCCTCAACTGCTGCTCAGACAGAAAATGGCAGATTTGTCAATGACGTTACTGTCATGAATGAGGGGAAATACTCTGATACTTGAACAACAGACACCAACAGAGAGAAAAACCATGTAAGACCAAAATGAGGCAGATGACAGTCATTATGTTGATACTTTACAACATCCGGTTGTCTGGTAACATAGAATTTACAGTTATTAATTGATATCTACAAACAAAATTAAACATTTGTGTAGCATTTCCTGGTTACAAAACAGGTTTACTTGAGGCACTCTTTGGATAGGATGCATATAGATCCAAGAAAATCCAAGATACTCATTTTCAACAATAAAAATTAATCTACTGTATGCTCATATCGAACCCAATACAGTAAATTGTGGTACATTTTAAACCCTCATCAGGGAGTCTTGGATTTTTAAGGCACCTACAGAATAGGGATTAATATAAAAGTCTCAACTACAGCTGACATGAGCAACGCTACCTTAAATTCCATTAATTCCTTCTAAAAATGCTAATTCTTGTTCATTTTGCTTTTTGTCTCAGTTGTAATGAAAAGTCCCATGCTGACATGCTCAGCATCAGACAAAATTGTTCTAGTGAGAAATGTGACTGTGTGTGTCTGTGTGAGAGGGGAGGGGGTGGTTAACAGGTTCAGATATGATGCTGGGGAACACAAACCCCCTCATCCTGCCGTGCCCTGAGGGTGACAGGAGGATTACATCCCAGCCATCAGCCCTCCAGGCCACAGCACGACCCGGGCTCAGGGGGTCAGCACGCTGCCGATAACACATTCTGCTAATTACACAACATGAATAAACATTCATGCATAGGCCTGTCCTCATGCACACGTGCAGAAAACTGAAAAACACACTGATTAACCCAGAGACAGTCAGGTCAAACACCTGTCAGCCTGCAAATTAACCATGACCATGTATGTAGCCAAACACACAGACAGGCCAACCACGTCCTTGATCTGGGCGGTATTCATGATAAAACAGTATTGACTCCGCTCCCCGGTCGGACTGTGGCTGCTACTGCTGTGTTAAAGGTGGGGGTACTGTCTGCCTGTGCCTTTCTCATGGGAGTTGGTTTGGCACTAGGCTAGTGGGAGTACGTGTCAATCATCAAGTATGGGAAGAGACTGCAGTCTGTCCTTTTGAATACCAGAACAAAGGACAGAAAGACAAAAGCAACAAAGACAAACAGGCAGACTGAAAATGTTAAAAACTATATATGTTGTTATCTATCTATGTATGGATATTAAACACACATGCACACGTATCTAAAGCCGAGTGGACTAACCCCTACTCTGGATTAACACCATGAAGACATGGGAAAGCACTCTGCGTGTGTCCCTGGGGTTTGTAGGGTAATGGTGAGAGGATAGGTGTGTGCCTGTTTGGAGTTATTTCACCTTCAGAGACATGGTAGCTTCCAGGCAACAACATCCCCCGAGGCCCTTCACACCCACTACGTGAACAAGTACTCACACACACAAGAGATGGTCCGGCTCAGCTCTTTTTCTGCCCTGATTTTTTTTTTTTTAAAGAAAAATGACTTTTTATGCACAAAACATATTTAGTTACCGATGAATGATCAAGTCTTTGTTGCTGATGTGTTAACACCTGTCCACTTTGAGAAGAGGCTGCTATAATAATCACAAATGTATTCCTTTTTAAAACTAGCTCTCAGGGCCAAATGTGACTGTAGTTTTTACACATTATATCTACTATGATATTTTATATCTACTATTCTACTATTTGTATTCTTCTATACAAAAAGTAGTTTGTATCAACCACAGTTTTTAAATATTGATCAGTTTTACTTTCAGTGTGGTTTTTCATAAGTGCATAAGTGATTTTTGTATATTATTATTTGAGGAACTCTTTTTGTGTGTGTGTGTGTGTGTGTGTGTGTGTGTGTGTGTGTGTGTGTGTGTGTGTGTGTGTGTGTGTGTGTGTGTTTATTAACTGATAAATGACTTGGTCTATAAAATATACAATGCTGTAAAAGTATTTCCCAAAACCAAAATTATCACCCTTAAAAGTAAGTAGTCAGTCTACTGTCATAGAGAAGAGCAAATAGAAAATGTTTCTTCAGAAAATGTCACAAATCATTTATATGATAAATTATCAAAATAGTTGTGGATTAATTGACTTGTCAACAACTAATTGATTGAGATTTTTGTTTTTCAGGTATTAATTTATGAGGAAGGGCTTCAGCTGTTAGCAGCTGTGTTTAGGAAACGTGTTGAAGCTATTACAGTCTTCAACACATTAACATTGAACAAAGCTCGGAAACTAGTGCACGTAATTGAACAAAAACTGAAACCAAATGATCTAAAATGAAAACAAGGCAATTTCATTGCAAAGTTTGCTTAGCTTTAATTATTAGGAAAGATGTTTTTTTTCCACAGCTAGAGTTAGTTCTAGTTTTTACCCAGGTACGGTCATTTTGCTGTGTCAGGAGGCAGCACTTGTAGGATGTAAAACAGACAGCAGCTCTACTCTTTACTCATATATGGAAACACTCACCAACACTTTATGCTAAAACAGCTGTTGCTTAAAAGTTACCCAGCATTGGTGGTGATATATCAATTTTAGTTACTCCTAAAACTAAGCTCTTAAAAGCCTCCCAAAAGTACTGACACTTAAAAATGGCATGTAGCTACAAAGTTATGCCTGTTTGCAAGATTCGGGGATTTTCAGAGGCGGGAAGTCATGTTATCATTCAACAATACTTACATTGACTCAACACATATCTGCAGGCTCAGGCTTGAATATGAGGCAGAAAATGATGCTTACAATACATATTGTGGTTTAGCACTGGTGAATTAATAACCCCCTGTGACAACATTGACTTTTACTGCTACTAAATTATAGTTATATTTAAGCTACTGATTTGCTCCCTGAGTCTTATCTGTTGCACGTTAGTTACCAGACTGATTCTCAAAATCAGAGCAAACACCTCAACAAAAACATGTTTGTTTTTTTAATAAAACAGTTGGCAGAAATCTGGAACTGTAAAGGACCAAACTGAACATATCATCTTGCATCTCTCCACAAGTCCTATGCATAGATTGATTAAATTGATACACAACAGTCTAAAATACAAGTTAAGGAAGTTGTCAGAGTGTTGATCAAAGATCTGTGATTGAGCAAAACCTTTCTCAAGCTAGTTTACTCGAGCATGAAAACAGAGCAAAGAGAAAAAGCAGATGTCATGTTTTCCTTTGACCACCTGTATTACAATATGCTGAAAGGTTATTACCCCGCCCCCTGAAGGGGAGGCAATGGATGTTGTTTCCATGAAATTTTCAGTAAGGTGCGAGGTAGTCCAGAATAGATCCCATAAAATTTTGGTGAATCTAGGTCAAATGTCAAGGTCAAGGTCACCAAAAATGTGTTTTCGTAATGATAAGAGATAGGTCAAATCAGGTAAACTGTTTGCAAGGGGCGGGGTTTGTTGTGCCTGGCACCACTTGTTTGTTTCTTTGTTTGTTAACACTCTAGCAGCAAAACTATGGGTTCAATTCATACCAAACTGGGTTTATAGATTGCCAGTGACCCAAAACAGACGTCATTACATTTTGGGAAAATGGGAATTTTTATGATTTTTAAAAAATCTTTCCATTTACTTAAAAAGGGGTACGAGGGGTGGGGTTTGTTGTTCCTGGCACCACTTGTTATGGACTTTTTTTTACTTAAGCTATAGAACTATTTACACATACCTGAACTGTTCTGCTGGCATTGATATGCTCCTGATGAAGTCGGTCCCATTGCTGGCTCTGCTGATACTGCAAATATATAGTGAAAACAAAAACTAAAATATCAGGTGACCATCTATGGACCGGAAGTAAAGAGTGTGGATGTGTAGGGTGTCATCAAGTGCGTAGCCAGATTTGAACCGTCACCTTCAGTATGTTATTGTGGTGTTTCTGCAGTCTTTCCAAGTCCGTGGGCAGAGCCACTTTAATGAACTTGTGGACGGGTGCCTCAAGGCGCCTCAGTGTCAGCTTGTTGCCTTCCTCTGCCATGTGTCCTGCAGACTGCCCACACCTCTGTGTAACTTAGACACTGCACCTGCTCAGCTTTATCTCCCTGCCTCCACACACTGTAAATACCAGCAGAGTATGATTTTAGTCAAATACATAAATTCTAATTAATAAACTCTGTGACACATGCAAATCTGCCCACACATCTAAAACTGGCATCCCCCTCACACTAATATCATCAATATTTTTCTTGCCAAATTCCTCTTAGTGAGTAAAGAGAAAGATTATCAGAGGCATTACTTACACTGACAACACAACACAACACAACACTAAAACTGAGACAGAAATTCACTTCAACACCAACATCACAACAGCAAACTTAAACTTAAAACTAAAGCAAAAATCTGTGTTTTCATTACATTTTGCACAATTGATTTTCAGATGTTTAGCCAGAAATCCTTTTTTTTTTTTTTTAATTATTATTATTACTATTCAAAGTGTTTATTGACAAAAAAAGGAGGAGACGTTTTGGAGGGATGATGTATAGTCTGAAGATCTTGCTTCAGTGGTTATTTTAGAGAAATACCATCTACAACGCATGTCAGAAAACTTATTTGTAAAACTATCAGTTATGATTGTGTTTTTTTTTTATGTAAGCTTCTTCTAATCATATATTTACAATACATGATAAACAGAACAGTTTCCACCAATATCCAAACACATGAAGTGAATACAGACTCATGCTGCACCGTTTAGATTTGTTTTTAGAGTAAATATTGCCTAACTCTGTTAACTCCAGACAACTGATAGATATTCTATGCATTTTAACACAAGAGTACAACAGTTAACTTAAGTATAAGATAGAACCAGGTGGTGACTTGAGTCTCTTTAGTTTCAATCGTGTTTTGTTGTAGCAAACGAGTTGTAACAGTTATAGCATCCAATAAATAAATAAATAAATAAATCTAGAGACTAAGCTTGGTGACTGACTAGAATATTATTAGGTGTTAGCTTCAGTAGTTAACAGCTGCTAAAATTCAGGTGTTAGCTGAACCAGGAAACAGATACAGACGCAAAACCAGGCGGAACCAAAGTAAGCGGACAATAACAGTCACTTACCAGAGGTAAATACTGTACGGTTTACTTCTGTTAGCTAAAGCCTTGTGTGTACATAGTGCCTCAGAAATATACAAACATCACTATATAACTTCTATATTTACATTATGCGGCAACCTTTTAGATGGTTTTTCCTCACAGTTTGTTGTTTGTAAACAACTCTCTTCCCAGTGCATCCATGAATTCCTTCCGACTTGAACCATCGGTCACAGTATTGCGTTCCCCTCCGCGACAGCAGGAACTGAGGTAGTATTATTCTGTTCCAGAAAATCATTTACCACGGGGATAGTGAATATTTTGGTTTCGACACTGGAGGCCATCCGCCTCCGCAACAAAAATGTCCTGTTCTCTATTTAAAGAGTTCTTTTAACTGAGGAATTCATATTTACCTCGAAACTTTTAGAGTTCATTCTGGGTTGTTTTATTTTAACATACCATCTGAATATCTGTTTTGGAGGATCATTGTATTAAACATAACAGAGCAGTAAACCGTTAGCACCTCCAAGTTTTGTGGCAGTTTTCGGTTTCTTTGGTTGGAAACATGTGAGAGTCACAACCTAAATACTGCTGCTTGGAGTGTGATTTTTTCTAGACAACTGTTTGAGGTAACATTTATTGAGGTATGTATGGTCACATGTATCAAAATGTGGCCTAAATGAAAATTAAACAGGGGGAAATTCAGTTCAACACAGCCATGCCAGACAGATAACATATTTCAATATTAGTGTTTATTCCTTAATTATGTTTATTAACACAGATTTGTTTTTTGTTTTTTTGTTTTTTTCACTTTTAAAATTGTTCATCATTTCTGTCATTTTATCTCTCCATAGTTGCCAGGTTATATAAATAGCATCAATAATGTGGAAAGAATTGTAACATCTCATATTACAGCATATCTTTTTCTGTTGTTTTGGGGAGAGAGAGAGAGAGATTTGGGCTTCCCCCTCCTCTACTCTGAGATAAACTTGTGTGAGTGGGTCTATTGCATGTTTCCACTTCTCCTCTTTGGCACCTTTTACCTTTGACATTTAGGCCAACCCCCCACACACTCTTCCCTCAGCGGATGCTCCATGCGAGGGGCCACAGTAAAACACACAGTCCCCAGCAACAGGGGATTTCCCCCGGTGCTGTACACATGATGTGTGTGTCAGAGTGTGCGTGTATTTGTGTGTGTGTGTTTGTCCACTTCCAGGGGACTCCCAGAGTTGCAGACAGAGGGGGAGGAAGAAAGCTGACAGTGAAAGTCTAAGTAGCAAATCATCAAATGTGTTTGGGTTCATGTGTCTGCTTCTGTGATTGTGTTCATGTGAAAGACAGACAGGCTGTGTGTTCACAAGAGGACTCAGGTGCCATTCATTTTAGATTAATCCAGGAAGTTTGTCAGCAGGAGAGGAAGACAACGGGGGGCTGCGTCTTACTGTTTTAAGGCAGGTGTGATCAGCCCATCCTGACTGCTCTGTGGATTCAGACCCTTTATGTTTTAGTGTCACACATGTAAAAAATAAATCAAGGCAATTTGACACAATTCAGCAATGAAAACTACATACTATAAATAATGCAAAGCTTCTTATTTAGTTCTAATTTGTATTCTCTATCATTTGATTGCATATTTATTTTATTTGCCCTTAGAATCTAGCTGCTGCTATTTTAACTGCAGTCTTATAGGAAGCATTTTACAATTCTGATTTGATATATATAAGTGATGAACCCACAGACAGAAAAATAGCCGCATTCAGTGTGTGTGTGTGTGTGTGTGTGTGTGTGTGCGTGTGTGCATATGTATTTGCCTGTGTGTGAATGTCCTAATGGGACCTCTAATTAAGACTCTGGGGGTATCTGCTATCTGTCAGCACTGATCGATTGGCCAATAGACTGACAGCTCACTGTGTCTATGCGTGTGTGTTTTCAGTCTTGAAGCAGTGGTCTCTGCATCGGGGTCATGTTATTTTACTTGTCACTCAGAAATGTTGTTGTAGGGAGATTGTAAGCACACATTCACACACAAATACACAAACAGTCACACCTCACACCACATAAAACCAGTGTGAAATGGTCCTTTCCTACACAGTGACCAAACACTGAGATGTTACTATCTCTTACAAGAGTGTAATATTGTCCACCACAAAAAAGACACACAGGCACAGACATTCTGTATGGAAACACAAACCTACACTGGTTAAACTTTATTTAAAAATAAAAACAAAAAAGGATGTTAATGTTGCTTAAGTTTGCTGTTAATATGAACCATTAAAATGTTTTTGGCATAGATTTGTTTGGAGAGTTTACAACATGGTGCACTCACACTGAACTTTACTCTGGATCTTTCTTTCACTTCTTTCTACTCACTCACACACTTCTAGAGCTATTCACAATTTCACCACCACAGTTACTATCAATCACCTGCTTGTCCTAGAGCATCTGTGTGTGTGTTCTTGCTCACACTGTTGCGCAGTTGGGTAAGTGAGTGATGGTAGTGACAGTATAGACGGCATGTGCTGTGAAATGTCACCGTAGCGATCGATGGTGTTTAACGAGGCTGGAGGCTGATCTGGACCTCATGCTAACATGAAGCTCTCCACACCTCCTTCTTCCTCCCCTCCCTTCACTCTCTTAATCTCCCCTCAACTATCTCTGAGAGCCCTAAGGTCCCTTGGGAGAATGGAAAGGCTTTTTACCTGTCAAGAGGCTTATGTGACACAAAAACATATAACAGATGCAATGATTAATCAATTAATTGTCGACTATCAAATTAATCAACAGCTATTTTGATAGCCTTTTAAATGTGCATGCTTTGTTTTTCTATACTTCCCATTTAAATGCTGATTGACGAATTTCATCATTTTATGACACTGTATAGATCAAACAATTAATGAAATAATCAACATATTATTTGGCAGTGAAAATAATTGTTAGTTTCAACCTAAAAGCTATACATGGAGTGTGCATAAATGTGTGCAATAGCTCACATTTGGGTTTTTTTTTTGGTCACTGTAAATATTTTGGCAGTATTTTTGTTGATTAAAAAAAATCAAAACACAGGACGCAGTTGTGCAGAATAATCAGAACTAGTTTATGATTTCAAAGTGCTGAACAGAAAATCCAGTGAACCAAAGAGAAAGAAAAAAAATTGAACAGGAAACTCAAACCAGAGGGACATTGAAAAAACAGCAACTTTTTTTTTTTTTTTTTTATCTTTTTTGTGTCTCTTCTTCAAAAAACAATGCACAACTTGTACCACAATATTTGAAAAAGCTAAAAACACTTCAAAATATTAGTTTTGTATATATATATTTATATTTATATCTATATAATTTGCTTTTTTCGTATTTCAAACTGCTGCTGTGAGTGTGTAAGTGGGTGGTGGAGGCTTAGGGAGATCCCCGTAGAGCCGCAGTCTGAGACACAAACACAGGCCGAGCTGTTTTTGACATAGCAGCTCTTGACAGCTTATAACACACCATGCATATGATCCGGCTTCTCTAAGCGTACACACAAAAACAGTATGTCCTCCATACTCTCATACAACCTCCACGATAGAAACAAATAGAAAAAAAGAGCATGACTGCGGAATGTTTCACCCCTGGCTTTACAGCTATCTGTCGAACACCCTCCTTTCCCCGATGTCCGGCTGCTCTCCAGGGGAGCAGGAAGGGTGTGTGTCTGTGCTTCTAGCCCTTCTCGGGGTGTAAGTGCTGCAAAAGCCAAATTCTGTCAATATTCGTTCCTCCATACTTCTACTCAACCTATAATTTCAATGAGTTAATTTAAAAAAAAAATGTACTAGAGCAAGTTCAAGTCTGGGTGACTCAGTCATCAATTGTTAGTGCACAGTATCTCCTCTGCTTTCTCAAACCAGGTGGAGACTGTCTTTTACTCTCTTTTAGCTACTGACAGTACAGGACATGTCTGTATTAAAATAATTTAGAGTTTGAAATAAAACTGCTCCTTCTCTTCTTTTTGTGATGAGATAGCACTTAAGAAATTGCACTTGAATCAAGAGCCTAACTCAACAGCCGTTTCCACGTTTGTAAAATATCTGTGTCCTGCTTTGTGATGTTTCTACGCGTCTATTCACGCGCATGCTGTCTGACCTCTGACATTTCAGTTCAGTTCAGCATGAAAACACTCCCTTCCTCCTTTCAGCAGGAGGAACTAGAATACACAGCGACACGTGTTTCACTCTGGTTTTAAAACATCTGTTCACACTGATCCTTCCCTCTAACCTTAAAGAAGTCCTCAGGATGGATGAGCCAGGCTAAAACACAGATAAACAGTACTCATAAACCATGGAGTTCTTGCCAGATGAGCTGCCACCCAGACAGAGAGAGGACAATGTAAGAGTCATTTTTCTGTTGTCCATCTCAGCCTCTCCATCCTCCCCCACATGGGAAACACAGGATCAGATAAAAAGTAATAAAGCATTCAAGTTCTTTTATATACTGGTGAAAAGCATTTAGATGGTTGTCCTTTTGAGAGAAAAGTGTTCTTGATTGGTTGTCCTGTCAAGTGAAGCATTTGATTGGCTCTCTCTGCTCTGTGTCATTCAGAGGCGAGTGAGTCTCTTTGTGGATATGTGCGTGCTCCTTGGGGGGAAAGGCCTGAACAGGACATGACGATATTTTGTCACATTGTGGTCAGCGTGGGCCGTCAGTAAGGCAGAGTGTCCAGGAACCTGTCAATCAACGGTGGGGGCGGTACCAGATCCTCCAACTTCAGGTAGAAGATCCGTTGAAGACCCTGGGTCCTCTGGGAACGGAGCTCTGCCCTTAAACTGAGAACACGACTCAGAGGGGGTGCGGCCTTGGACGAGGAGGAGGACGGGCCACATCCCAGGTGGTCACTGAGGCAACAAACCACTTTATTCTGCAGCTCCTCAACCCGCTTTGAGTCCTTCAAACCTGGGACTTGCTCTGTGAGCAGAGAGGCAGACAAAAATTAAGTAAGTGTAAAAAAGGAAACACACACACATCAGAGATCATTCAACTGAAAGAGCATTAGCTACATCTTCTTTTATATTGAATTCCCCCTCATTAGCCTGTATGGCTCATGTTCTTAACAGGCCTTAACCTGTCTCACTCACTACAGATCAATACACAGTCTAACCTAATAAGCCCCCTGCACATTGTGTACATACACACAAACACACACCATATGTATCTAACACACAAATACTCCTTGCAATTTAAGACATTGACAGAAACAAAAGTGCTCAACAATTAGCTGATTATTCTGCCCGGTGAGCAGCCAAATGAAATTAGAAACACGCACACACACACACACATGGCTGCCCATAGCAACTCCAGTGGCACCCGTACTAGGCTTAATGTGACACTAACTCATTCTGCAGAGAACAGGGTGTCCAGCCACACACACACACAACCACACATACACACTTATACACACGCACACACAAGTACATACACATGGCAGTTGGTGCTGCAGGGAGGCTGTCACTAAACTGGTCTCACTTTGAGGTATCCATTATCTGAAGCTTATTTATTGTTTGTTTATGTGACTCTTTTGTTTGTTCTGTGTTTGCTGCTGCAGAGTCTCTCCAGCCTGCCTTTCATCGCGGCTTTCAGACCTCTCACACACTTTCGCTTCCCTCTCTCTGCGTTCTCCCTATCCTTTCTTTCTCTATGTGCGCGAGCTCCTGGGGAGGGATCGATGGCTGCCTTTCTGCACAGGCCACTCTGAAGCGGTCGATCGGCTGGTGGCTCTGGCGGCTCTGTCGTGGCAGTGCGCTGTGAGCTTTGCGAGGTGGCAGAGTGCCACTGAGAACAGCACAGACGCCATTCCAGAGCTGTGCTCCATGGTAGGCTGGTCGATCAGGCACAGAGTTAAGTGCTCCCCCAGAGAGTGAGGATGGGGTTGGAGGGCTTAGACAGAGGAAGAGGAGGTGGAGGAAGAGGAGGAGGAGGTAGTGGAGGCAGACTGAGGTAAAGAAGTGAGTGGAGGGGGAGGGGTATTTTACAGCTGTCCTCTGTCACCTTGGGCTACATTTGTAATTGACTATTTCTAATGCATTTATAATGCACTTCACTGACAACTAAATTCTTGTCTCTTCTATTGCTCCTCAGACCCACGTTCTCCAGTAAATCTGTCTCTCTCCTGGGTCTCACTCTCTCTCCATTTTTCACACAGTGATTAAGGGGCCAGGTGTGTGGCAGGTGCAGCAGGTGCTTCTGGGTATCGGGTTCTTGTTTCAGGCAGAGATGTGTGAGAACACGTATGCACATGTGTATCTTTGAGCACATGTGTGACGTTAGTGGATGTATCCACCTGATCACTGTCACATTCAATCACCCACAGGTCTGGACAAAAGAAAAAAGGTCTTGTGTGAGGGTTTTGATCCAACCGCTACACAGAAACAGCTTGTGATTGACAGTCTGAATGCAGATGGGATGTACAGCAGCACAAAGATTTGGATACGGGTTAAAGGACTTTCAAAGTCTTATGCAATAACGCTAATTTTGGAGACCATCCTTTCACCCTTAAAAATGTCAACAGACACCTGAGCATAAAACTAAGACATTTATTTTTTGAACTACTATTTTCCAGTTGAGAAGCCTGACATTAGCCATTGACCACCATCAGCACTAAATCCTGCCAATAACAATAGTAAGAAAAACATCCTATCAACCAAATCAACTCATTTGTGTCTATAATCTGAAATATGTTGTAGTTGTGGCGTGTTTTCACCTGTGAGCAACACAAGCGCTGCCAGGCAGGCGAAGGCAGAGGCATCCAGGTTTAGGTTCTGGAGGTGGGTGGAGAAGTCCCGGATAGAGTCCAACCACTCTCCAAAACCACGAAGGCACTGGAACCTGTGCAGCACCAAGCCGTTACAAAACACGAGTTTATCCTCTGACAGCACTGACCTGAAAAACAGAGACAATAGGAGGTGGAGGTACTGGTTAGTTTTGTTATCTCTTGTAAATCTCACAGACACAGTGTGATCTCTTTTCCAATAAATACTGTCTTATCCCTCTGTATATGGCTTTGGATACCAGGCCGGGAAACAATTAGAATAAAAACAATGAGAAAACTGCACTCTACACAAACTTACACACGATTAGGACACACATCAAACACAGGCATGCAGCTGATTAAGGTTGTGTTTTCCAAATTATAGCATTTTAAAACATTCCTGCGTTTCCGTTTGGCAGGGAGGGGTGAAGGGTTAGGGCAGAGGGCTGTTGTATGTGTGTGTTTTGCAGATAGGTAAACTGTTATAGCTTTAATGCACCCAGGCTGTGGTGTGCAGTGGAAACACAAAGCTTTAACGAGGAAATGAAAAGGCTTCTCAGATGTATTTAACCATCAGTTACTCACGACACACACAACCATCCCACTTCTTAACCATAAAGCTGAGAAAGAGCAGTGAGGGCGGGAGGGCAGATGACTGGTCTTTATTAGTGCCTTAAAGAGGAGCACAGTTTCTCTCATATTAAAATCCTTTATACAGTCCATGGTACAGAAAGCTGGTAGGTGGGTCTCAATATAACAATTGATGGTTGCTGAATGGAGAAAGAGGAGATGCAGGACAAGAGAAGAAAGGCAAAAGCAGGTGTTAAGAAAACCGCTGATAATGAAAGAAAGAAAAATAAGGCAAAAGTGTGGAAACCTGTAATTACACCCTGTACAAACATCGGTTTAGCAGTTATGAGGAAACGAAATACCATTTGTTTCCAATTATCCAGTTAAAAAAAGGTACAACACCCACTCAAAGCATATGACATGTATGCAGACATTAGCAGCAGCTCCATTAGTCAGAAATAAACAATCTCTTTATCGCCAAACAGAAAAATTATTTAGGCCACATTTTTATCCATGAGTTAGAATGATGGAGGTAAGAGAACAGTGAGTAAAATGAAGCCCATCACCATCAAAAGACTGATTTTATTTTTTCGTCTCGTTCTAAGCTTTTATCACCTCTTGGCAAGCATATTTCAATTACCACTACTGATTTTACTCTGTCATTTTAGTTGTTTTGAGTTTTTGTACTGTAACATTCCCATATTTCTTCTGCAAAGTATGTCACAATTTTTAAGTTTTGGCCACACCATACCTTAATAAACCCTCTACTGCAAACACACACGTTTTATTGCCTGACAAATCTGCAAAACCACATATTTTGTAACAGAATACAGTAAAAAGCAAATTTACTAAATTTTTTTTAATAGACATCGTATGCTTGTAGTACCCTAAGCAGGTACGCATCATTGTCATGTACTACTTGATCCATATTTAGTAGTACCATGTAAGCAAATCTACACAGACAGGCTGGCAGACAAACAGCCAGGCAGATGTACACAAACACACACACTAATACACAGCTGGATGTCGGCCACACATTCCACTCACCCCTGACTACACTGTCACCACGGTAATCAACCAATAACCACAGAAACTGTTTGGTAACGGGGTGCTTACAGCAATGCCGGCCCAGAAGAGCGGAGCAAATTTACTCTACACACACTGAGCACACACAGACGCACACACCACACATACGCTTGCACAGGGGTCTGCAAGGCATGTGAGTTCAACACAGGGTCAACGCAGGGCCGCATCGACAATGAGATGGGAGTGCGGACCACATCCCCTGCTCTCACGGAAGAGGGATAAAGTAAAACAGTGCTGTGTTTGTGTGTGTTTTCCTCTGTGCTGTGGGAGTTTGGCTGATGGGAAGATGAGCAGTGTGTGCGAGAGCATGCGTGTGTTTGATAGAAGTCCCTATGAGTCCATCGTTTACTCATAGTCTCAGCCTGAGCCTGCTCCTGCTGGGACTGTGATGCCACCACCCATCCTCTACCCACCCTGCACCTGGACCTACACTGGGAGGAGGACACAAACTTGGGATTCGACATCATCAGTGTGTGTTTTTGTGTGAGTAAGTGCACTTGTGTGCCTGACTGTGTTGATTTTCTGCCCTAGACAACAGCCCAGACAAAAGGATGAGCTTGTACCCCGACGCCCCACTTCCCCATAAATTTATCTGGCCACATGCCTTACGAGAGCAAACTGGTAACCCAGGGCAATTGTGAGGCAACGAGTGCCTTGGGCAGTGGTAATGGCACTACACGCATCCATGAACGAGAGTGCATGAAGTTGATTTTCTTTTTATTCCAGTCAGCTGAATTGAATATGTATTTTCTTCCATAACAGCCCTTTTCAGTTTCTCAGCTGACTAACTTTTAGATGGAATTGATCCTGTCAATTCACAGTTCACAATGTTAGCACAGTTTTAGTCCGCAGAACACACACAGAGCTCTCTGTGCGTCAGATATCAGACGAGAAGAGCGGAACTCTGTGGGTGTAGCTGCTGTCATAGCTACAGACTCCATTCATAATTTGGTTCATATGGTGATTACTCAGCTCCACTCCTCCTACTCTGGAGATACACCAACACAGCAGCACACAGCTTGGACAGCACAGTTACACACTGTACTGTAATGGTAAGGACGTTCACTTGAACATCTTCTACCAAAGTCATATACATGGATTGTATGTCTGGTTGAAGAGATAATTCATGAAATTATTACAGCTGCTCTACAAACTATTGTTTATTTCAACATGAAATATCAGTGTCAAATTATTGTGCAATGGTGATGTTTCTCTATACTGTATATATTCTACTAACCAGGTCACCAGCAATCCATTTAAGGATTAGGGTTACAGTTGAAACCTGGTTGAATGGAGCATAGGTTGTGTTTGCTAAACAGAGAATATTTCAAATTAAGTCTAATACATACAGGTTGGTCTTCTACATTTTCTGTTACAAGCCTAAACCGAATCCAAACCCGAAAGTAAAAGTTAAGCGAATGTAACAGAATTAGTAAAACTTGGTTTTGTTCACTGTATTTATAACGTACTGCTTTTTTAACTTTACTTATTACTTCTTTAACCTTCCCTGTTGTTAAACCAATACTGGATTCTCTTATATGTCTGGAATAAGAATTTTACACAGTTTTCTCCCGTGTCTCACCTGTGAGCCAATCGCAGGACAAACAGCTCCAGGAAGGCAGAGTCTATCAGCAAGTTCTGATCTTCACGCTGAAGCTCAGAGAACCCTGGCAACCGGTCGGCCCAGCACCGCGTGGTCTCCATCGAGATGGTGAGCAGCCTGTAGAAGAGCTGGATGTGTTCAGCATCTGAGGAAGAGGAGGGAGGATCGGCCGCGCTGAACTGTGGAGCACAGAGAAAGAAAAACAAATTACTGAGACTTGTAACTCAGATGAATGCAGTTGGAATGGATGTGTGTGTATAAGTATGAAGTGCAGAGTGGGCTTACCTGGCTGTAGTCGAGGTCGCGGGGCGTGCAGTGGGAATAAGCCCTGAGCAAAGCAGAGAGCAGGCTGAGAGGTGGAGATGGAGGAGATGCTTCTGTCTGCAGAGGGCTCTTTGGTTTGGAGGGCAGACGGCCTCGGCGCCCCTTCAAGCTGTCAGTGCGCACCACTGTGTGGCACAGAAAGACAACGAAAGGCTGATTGGTTAAATCTGGAGTTTCTAATCAAAATGCACAAAGAGCTTCTATTCTTTAACTGATTCTATCTATATGAGGGCATTTTCCAACATTCCCATAATCCCAACACTTGAAGCTAAATGCCAGCAGATGGCAGTGAAGCTGTTCCACAGTCTGTAGCAGGATCTGTTCATGTGCATAGTGTGTGTGGAGTTGTTTGTGTTAAGCAGAGAGTGGATGTATGTATGTGGGTGTGGGTATTACATGAGGTGTGAGACAGGTAAGACAGTAAAATGAGACGAGAATGAGTGAGACTGACACATCAACAAAACCTCATACAGTCAGATATATGAAATGAGATGAACCAAAGGAGAGATGGGACATGTGAGAATCATTGAGTGATATCATCAGTTCTGGATCTCTTTCTAACCTTTAATCATCTCTGCATTTGAAACATAGACTGAATCTTTCTACTTTCCTCATCCATCATGAAGTGTAACTCCATTGACATGTGATGATGCTCAATGTCAAACCTTGTCCACATGGTCTGGACTGGGAGAGGTTGTATGCTTTGTAGTTGGTTTTTGGTATTATTTGTTGGTAGCATCAGCTGTAGTGTGTCTTACCTTCTTTTACCATCCCCACACTCAGACATTTCTGGAAGCGGCAGTACTGACAGCGGTTGCGTCTCCTTTTGTCCACAGGACAGTTTTTACTGGCCAGGCACACATACTTGGCATTTTTCTGCACCGTGCGCTGGAGAGAGAAGAAACAGACATACCGATAATCAGCCTCCAAACACAATCAACCACCTAATATTTGATTTGTTTAATTCAATTTCTGTTTTTTTTCTCTTCCCCATCAAAGAATGAAAGCAGAAGCTTGCAGGTCAGATTTTAATTACGCGCTGAAAGGCGGCGGTGACATCAGTGTAATTAGATAAAATTAATTTTCCAACAAGCCTCGCCTGCAGGAGGGACAATTTTATTAGCGCCGTCGCTGACAATGGGGACCCAGCGTGTGGCGTGCTGAGGCGGGTCCCGCGAGACAGGGGGACAGTGGCCGCCGGAGCCGCGTGATCAGATTGTTTGTGAAGCTCGCGGGTCAGCTCGTGGCACCTCTGGAGCCTCGCGCATCGCGCCCCTCAATGGGCCCCGCGGGAGCTGTTTTCTCCTCGGCTGGCTCGCGCGATTATTACTGACCTTATTAAAATGAAATCAGAAACGGGCCACGTGGGGGCCGGATGCGCTGCCCGCGTGGATGAAATGCAACAATAACAGTGAAGGTAGGCGACTGAGCATGTGCACCAATGAGCTCACCAAAGTGAAGTTGTGTTTACAGGCAGATAACTGTTGAATGAAAAATGTCTTTCCTGGCAGATGTGGTGGTAATCCCAATGCCCGCCTTTGACTACAGTTTCTTCTTATAGTTGTTGGTTTGTAAACAGTGATAATTACTTTGGATGTCAACAAACCGCAGTCCTCTATAGGTTAAATACAGCCAGGCCTCCTGGGGTCTGTTTCCGATATTTCCTGGTATTTTGACAGACCGATCAAACCATAGTGACTCCGGTGCACATGTACTAAACAAACACTGGGCCTGTACAGACTGCTGGGACACTACTGTCATTTACAAAGTGTTTATTCGTAGGCTCCGCTGTTAGGTTATAACTCCAGAGGTTCGCTCACACACCACCAGAACAAACTGTAAATTAAACTAACACGCAAATTGTCGCTGCTTCCCCTCTTCTTTAACGCCTCTAAAACACATCAAAACAAATAAATCCAATTAGGAGCCCCTCGCGCCACACATGCCCGCGCCCCCGGGAGACCAATAACACACCAATTATTCCATATGCTCTAGCGCGAGTGCGGAACTGGCGCATAATGGGCGCCAGCGCCGGATGAGAGTGGTTGCCATGGCACCGCAGATCGCTGTGAATGTCTCCCTCTCATCCTCTCAATGGTCAGTGACCCGTGCGCACGGGTATAAGTTAGTTATGGTCATTAATGTGGTTGAGAGAAAATAGCATCCGTTTAGTGGAAGACCAAACAAAATATGAAGCTGCAGCCAGTTAGGATGACGCACAAAGACTCACTGACATACCTGTGTAAAAGTGTAGCATGGACAGGGGAAAGTTCACAGACAGTCACAAATGACTTCTTTTTTTGTTAGAGTAAAGTTTCAGGTTAGAATTCTGTCAGGTTTACAAGGATGTGTGACTGTTACTCAGTGAAACTTTGGGAGTTGGAATTTGAAGACATGATTCTGCATTTTTTTTTCGAGCTATCTTGTTAAATCAAGGTGTGTGTTTGGACTAACTGAACTAGTGAGACTAAACTGACCCTGTTGGTTGGTTCAGAGGGTTGTTCTTCCCATTTGGTGACCTCAAGGCCTAATTTATAAGATAGCCAGTTCCAAGAAATCCCTGACTTTGAAATGGTCAATTTAAGTTCTGATAAATTAGGCTCTCATGAGGGACTCCTGGTCTGGCTCCTGCCGCTTCCTGTCTGTGTGTGTGTCTCTGTATCTGTGTGTGTATGTGGGAGAACTCCTGTGACACTGCTTTCTATTAAGCAGCATGGAGCATGCCCGACGTCTCTGCAGAGACACTACAATTTAGAGCTAGTACTGTGTAACTGATCGAAGTTTGATACTGATCAATAGCCTGTATCTATATGTGTGCAGGTCAACACACACACACACACACACACACACACACACACACGCACGCACACACACACACACACACACACACACACACACACA
>JAPTYQ010116435.1:0-14542 GCA_029814465.1 Ostorhinchus cyanosoma
GTGTGTGTGTGTGTGTGTGTGTGTGTGTGTGTGTGTGTGTGTGTGTGTGTGTGTGTGTGTGTGTGTGTGTGTAAAATTATACGTTTGCTAGGTTCTTTTGTTCGTTTCGTATTTTATAAAATTCCAATAATTTGATTGTTTTTTCCTTTTGCTTTTGTCACATCATCTGGTTGGGTGGAAAGAAAAATTAAGTGTTTCTGTTCCGCTTGTTAAAGAACATAAAACACTGTAAAAATATCAATTTAACCATGTCAACTTACTCATGCAGTGTTTAAAAACACTGTCAGTTGCCTATTTGAATGGAAACAAGGTTTTTGACTCTGTAATGACTACAATGAAAGACAAAGACTGTACAGTCGTTGTATTTGATGGATCGAAAACAAACTGAAGAGTGAACAGGTTTTTACTAGCTTTATGTGTATTAAGATCAAATAATAAAAAAAACAAAAAAAACAAAAAAAGGAAATGGATACACAGAAAAAGTACAGCACATGCATGTATGGCTGAATACACTTTTCTTTGTCAACAACTGAGAAACGCTATGAGCATTTGTCTGTGTAAAGTAAAAAGTGTAGTGAGTAGGCAGTGAGAGCGGCACAGTAAATGAGAGACCACCCAGACTGAACGGGGTCAATAGGACTGACAGTACACGTAGGTGGAGCAGTACACCACATATTACTGTCCACTTAGCCTGCTCTTGTTCTTGTTAAATCAAATACTCCATCCCTGGTTCATCATCTTTTCTACTCTGCAGAAAATGTAAAGGTAAAACTTAACTGTACTTGGCAAATGCTAATGCATATGACTCAGAACCTGATCCGCAGACACTCATCATTCTAACTTTTAGGTGTAATGGGGGTCAAATTATTTCAATTTCCACCTCCTAATTTTGGAACAACCCTCATTGAAGACACAATATTGTAATGAGGCATTAAGAATAGTTTAACCACTGTTTTACTGGCTTTTACTAACACAACACCAATAATTACATCTAATCTCAGGCTGAGTCATCCTTGATAAATACGTCATTGCAGTAAAATTCTTCTCCTTGTTAGCCTGAGTGTTTGAAGTTGCCACCCAAATGAATAAAGATAAATCAACTCAGAGCCTTGGAGACTGAGATAGTGAATGGGTGTTTTTGTCAATGGAAGGTGGGAGGTGAGAATTTTTTTTATGGGCATCAAAAAAAACACAAAAAAACGGAAACGTCTGGGGAATGGTGTTTACCAATGTGTTTCCTTCCTGCATCAGAATTATATGCCGCTGTTTCGGTTCCACACTGGGAACCGGAGCAGTGTCTGTCAGAGATTAACGCTACACACAGAGAGCAAGAGCGAAAGGGAGACAGACATAAAGAAAAAGTGACAAAGCAAAAAAAAAAAAAAAAAAAAAAGGAGAGAAAGGAAGACAGAGCAGATAAACATAAAAATGAGTTTTGAAAACGGAGTTATACAAGTAAAAGAAATGTTTAATAACCAGCACAGAATCACGACGGGGGCACAGAGGGAATTGAAAGAGTGATTTGGCAGGGGTGGGACAGAGACGGGGCAAAACCAGAGCCTCTCCCATCACTGCATGCCACATTAATTATGTGCGTCTGCATCAGAAGAAATTAAGACGAGGCTGTGTGGTAGTTTAGAGGAAGAAAGAAAGTGAGAAGCAGAAGGAAAGGAAGACATGGCAGGCAAGGGGGGAGAGTTCTAAGAGTAAATGTCAATCAGAGATTTAAGACTGGACACAAAGAGATGAGGGAAGCTGCAGGGAGAGACAAATGAGTAGGGGTTTAAAAAAATATATAAAGAAAAAAAACAGACATGGAGAAAGACAGACTAATACAGGGGTGTTGAAGAAAAGTGTGCTCATGCCTGCACCCAAACTCAATTTCAAAGAACTCAAGAGAAAACTAATTATAGGGTAAAATTGTTAGAAAGAGTATGTCATCAGATCAACAAGCCTCAGAATGGTTGTCGAGCAGCCTAAGCAAGAAAATATTTTATGAATGTAAATAAATACACTGCCAAAACCCAAATCAAATGTTATTCACGTGAGGCCATCTTCAGAACGTCTTAAAAAGCTCCCGCAATCAGGGGCTATTCACAAATGAATGAAACACATCCAAGAGGGAGAGACATGCAAACCCGGTGCAGGGGAAGAAAAAAAAAAAAAAATCTCAGAATGGGCGAAACGGTACTTTGTACATCGTTTGGTTAATTTTTAGGCTAGATGCACCAAAAATCAAATCACTTCTAGATAATCACTCAGTCACTTCACCTACCTTTTTGCATAAACACTCGACGTGTCAGCTTGTAATTTATGCAGGTCACACACCGACAGATGAGAGAAAACAATACCTTGCATCAACCGTGGAATCCTATGCTAATCGAATCAAGTGATCCATATTCATGTTCAAGTGCGACACAACTTAATAACCTGCACTCTGTATGCTTGGCAATATAGCACGTACACAGTAACTAAGAATATATTGATCCAAAGCGCAGACCAGATTCTCCTCTCCTTCCTACACCTTTTTTAATTTTCCTACACCTAAATCCTCCCTCACAGTTGTTCTGTCAACCTTTTGCTCTCTCAAAAGACCACTATGTAACACAGCACCATATACCTTACACTCTAAGTCTAACCTTATATATGTGTATCCAAGAGCCTTAACTTCATCCCTTTCATCCATGTCACATCTTTTCACTTTTTTGGGGTAGATAAGTGATAACTCTTAGCTGTGAATGTTTTATTTTGCTGTTGCATTCACTTCATGAATGTGTCTCTTGTAGTGTGTGTACGTTTCATATAAACCTATAACAGCAGGTCGGTGCAGGCAGCCAAACAGCCCCCGCACTGGGCTCCGGACTCATTATACGGCTTTCGCCTGCTTGCAAACTCCCACCTACCTGAGAAAAAGTTGCTGACACCACCAATGACTGGAGAAAATGTATGAGTGTGTGTGCACAGAAGTGTATACGGAAGGCGTTATAGACATTATAATATTTTACTTTACTTAATCTATTTACGTACAAGAAACACTACGAGAGGAAGGAAAAACGTCTGCAGCATCCATCTAAATATGAATAATTATGCAGTAGCGTGTACATGTGCATGCATCATTAACAAAAATAAAAATGCATATCATCATGTACCTGCTACTGCGCTTGTGAACCTACTCATAGAGGGTGGTTTATTTCCCTGTCAATTAACCCTCCTCCCCCTTTGTTATTTCCATCAATTATTTCACAGCCAGCCCTTTTTGACCCAAAATCTCTCTCTCTGTCTCTCTCTCACTCACACACACACACAAACTCATAACGTTAGTCCAACGCAAGGCTACATTTCCATGACAATTAAACACCGGAGGACAGTAGAGTCAGCCATCCTTCGCAAAAAAAAGGCCTTTAAAATGGAGATAGGAATGGAGAGGGGGAGTCAAAGAGAGCAAGAGAGAGGGAGTATGTGGCCTGGATAAGTGGTGGCAGGATTATAGCTAGTTCCATCATGGCTTTGGTCCGTTCACTGCCTCCTATAAAAACCTATTAGCATGTGAATGAACAGCCACACAGTGGATGGAGTTTTCTAAAACCCAGGAGCACTGATCCGCTATCAGGAAAGCTAGGCTGGTGTGGGAATGTGTAGTATGTTGTGGTCTACCCTACCTGTGTCTACCTGACCACTGTTAAAGGCAGAAGTACTGTAATGCACCAAATTGATCACATGCATGGAATCTTAAAGCAGCATATGACTTTCATTACAAATTTTTCTTCAGATTTGTAAAACCCCAGTGATAGCCAAATTATCACTAATTATAACTAATCCATTAGTCTTTCCATGCTCACACACTTAAATCACTTCCCTCACTGTAAACAACTTTGAAGATGACTCCATCACAAGCAGTCCATTTGTTTACATACCAAACCGATAGGTCACTCGGGCCTTTTCGGAAATTTTGTCATGAAGTGCATTGTGGGAATGGGAATTCAACACAGCTACAGCAGCAACAAAAACGGAGAAAACAAACAATGAAACCATGTCCACTACCAGGTCAGAAGAAATGGAAGGCATATACAGATACTGTAAGGAGCAAATGAGCGGCAAGGCCCGACCATACCCTGTATGCCTGCAAGGCAGTATGATAAGCCTACACAGTGACAGATCCCGAAAATGCACTGAAACTGATGTCTAAGTGTTGTTTTTCACAATCACACACCCTGTATTATAAGATGACAATTGATTTACCATGATTCCTTCCATTTCTTCTGACCTGGGAGTGGACACGGTTTCATTGCTTATTTCTCTGTGTTTGTTGCTACTGCAGCTGCGTGGAATCCCCATTCCCACAATGCACTTCACTAAAAAATTCTGAAAAGGCCCAAGTGACCTATCTGTTTGGTATGTAAAGCAATGGACCGCTTGTGATGGAGTCATCTTTGAAGTTGTTCACCATGAGGGAAGTGATTTAGGTGCATAAGCACGGAAAGACGAATGAATTAGTGATAATTAGGCTGTCACTGGGGTTTTACAAATTTGAAGAAAAATTTGTAATGAAAGCATGTACTGCTTTAAAGGTAATATGAAAAATGAACTACATTTCTCTGCTTCTCTTCTGATTTGGACAGGGAAGACAATGTGAGAGAGAGGACAAAGTAGCATGTGGGGTTGGCAGTGATTGTGTTTAGTGTAAGTGATGTTATTGTTCTAACATTTCTGGACAAAGAAGATTTGCATGTACTGTAAAGCAGATTAAGCATAGACTGTGTAGGTGTGAAAATAAAATGCTGGTTTGTAAATACTAAAATGTCAGAAGAGTTACTAATGTGGAAATGGGCACTGAAACAAACTGAAATAATAAAAGCTGAGCCAGAATGTCTCCTGCTATATTGCTTACCTCTCTTTGCAGCACCAGCTCTTTGGTGAACAGCATGGCCTCATCACTGAAGGGCTCAGCCACCTGCATCCCCCCAGGCGTATTCCTGGAACTGCGTGGACATTCAATACCTAGCCAGGGACAGCACAATTGCAGGAGTTAAAGGTCAGCACACTAGCTTATCAAAAGAACAGCAAGAGGCCTAAATTGTTTTTTAATATTATTTGACTTGATAAATAGAAAGGTATCAGGAGATAAAGATGGAAAAATGCCAGAAATACGCCTGAATTTGATATGAAAAATAATAAAAACACCAATGGGGTTGGATGTTCAATTTTCCTGACCTGTGGTGGTCTAAATAACGGATTCTACATCAAGAACCCTTTTCATCCCTCTTAACAGCTGGAGGTCAAACAGCTTAGCAACAGCGTTTCACAAAGGCACATCAGTGGCTCTCTACAGATTAGCCAGCAAGGGTAGCTGCAGCGCTAAATGGATAATTGGTCATCAAAAGGTCAATCCGAGAGCATAAAGCATTTCTATAGAACTCATTCCTAGTGATTTGTGACAACAGCGTTGCTAAATATGAACAATGAATCTCTCTCAGTGAGTTTTACAAAGTAAAGAAGAGACATATGCAAGAAAAGGACATGCAAAAAGTTAGGCAAGGTAAGGTAAGTTAGAGGAACTGTGTCGTGTTCTTACAATTAAAGGGAATTTATGTTCAGTAAGCCATCGCACAGACACGCTAAAGCTTATACAGGATACTGGAGAAGAATAGCCAGCTTCAACGGAGATACAATGCTTTTGTCTTTTTATGCTGTGGAGACAAAAGAAGAGCTGAATACCTTTGAATGTTGAATATAATAAATCTTCATTAAAAATATATATCGTATTTGTATTGTATTTGCAGTGTAAGTTTATGGTGGGGGGAGATCGTCATTATGCAGATCTTTCCTAGGATCTCTCTCTGTTTTTGGAGTCATTTTAACTTTGAGATCTTAGAAAAACGGCTCGAACAAGCTACATTTTGAAAATGCACAATTCAGAAGTCCAAATCCCTTTCTTCAGGATCCCCCCCCCCCCAGGCCACGCCTCCAAAATACTGGCACGCGCAATGCTTGTTCCCGAGGGTTCACAAGTACTGCACAGTAACAATTCACCAGGCTCTGGCTCAAGGCTCCGGCACCTACGCTGGCTGCTCTGGTTCGGGGCTGTGGCACCTACGCTGGCTGCTAACGCTCTGCTCAATGCATACCTCATTCAGTCTCCTCCAACCCCCCCCACTCTTACAGAACAGTCCCGGTTCAAATCTATCTGACTAACGTTACATTTCCTAGTGATTTATGTTAGTGACAAAACAGTTGTTGGGTGAACTTTCCATCCTAATATTGCTAATATAAGTAGCCAAGCTCTATTTTCATTTGCTGTACCAGTGCTCCTGACTCTGAGAACACATGGCTCATGCAGGAGGGGTACGCACGGAGGGGGGAGGGACAAATGGCAGTTGAGTTTGATAGACATATCACCATTCAATCATTTTGAGTGGGCGCTCAAAATGATTGGATGGTGTTTTTTCAGTCCTGTCCATTCCACAGGTGACTATAGGTTTTTTTTAATTTTTGTGTTAGAGCATTTAATTATTTGGTTGTTATCAGACTGTGAAGGGAATTTTAGGCAATATAGTGAATAATATTCCAAGACAACAACTCATACCCCACCTTTAATGGGCTTCACAGACTTTCAAGATTTGTGTATATTGCCTTAGGAAAGCCTAACAATAGATGTGTATATGCTTGAAAGTGCACTGACATGATAAAATGATCTTTTCACACACTTTTCACTTCTGCATGTTTTCATTATGTGTTTCGTCTGGTTTGTATTACACAGGTGATGTATCTACTTGTTCTGAACTGTTGCACCAAAGTTACATAATATCAGAAAGATTAAAAAGAATGTTAGATTGTAATATTAATTGTTACACCTTTTTTAAAAGATTAAAAATGGTACTCCAGTAAGCCATTGTCACAATTACACATTCCTTGTAAATGTACTATAGGTTATATGTATGCGAGGAATTAAAATTGGGGTCAATAAGGGTTTAAATTTGTAAAGAGAAAAAAAAAAGAAATTGAAGTTACACAAAAGCACAACGTCTTGTGAGCACTGAATGAAAAAACAGCATCTAAAACTCGACACTGACGAGTTTGGGGGAAAAAAAAAAAAAGGCAATTTATTCTCAAGATAAGTGTGAATTTTGACCCGTCTTGACACCTGGATTCAATGAGCACAAAAGCATTTCTGTTTTCACAGTGTCTTTGTGCAACTTCACAAATCTTTTGTCCAGATATTTTCCACAGGTGAAATAACTCTTTACACATAAATGTATTTTACAGGTTTACAAACACTACTTTTACCAACAAACATGGTAATTATGTGTCAAGATACCGACTCTGATTTAAGCAAATAATTGAAAATAACTGATCTAAATGAAATATCTACTTGCTTGACTTGCTTTTCAGATTCCTATCTTACAGAAACCACTGTTCATGCATGCACCATTTGTGAGAACAGGATTAGAGGATGTCTGCTCTTATTTAGAATCACAGAAAAGAGCTGAACAATCCATGAAAGTTCAAATGAGGTCACAACAACAGTCAGCATTCAATTTATGAGAAACTGTTGAGTCAACCCTCTGTTCTCGGTGTACAGTAGTGAGCATTAAGTCCATTAAACACATGTACATTTCTGGTCCGCTGCTCTTACTGTTTCCACTATAGTTCAAGTATTTTATCCTCTTTAATTTAGGATGTACTTATACTACAAATAATATATAGTGAAAAGAAAGAGTTTTGTCAAAAACAGTGCAAGACTTGAACAGATCACTAACTTGTTATAACATTAAAAGTTACCTAAATGGTAAACCAGCAGAGAAAATGCCTATCTGAATTACTAGTATCTACTGTATCTTTACTCAGAAGATGTTTAAAAAAAAAAAAATCTCTACTTTTCATGAGGAGTAGAGAGGGAGGAGGAGACACTGATGGCCAAGATCATCTGAAAGTATTTATAGAAGTGGACCAGAACAGGGCTTCCACATGGGACACAGTGGGTACAACAGGGCCAGAATGAAGAGGAGCTGAACTGAGGGATGCAGAATAAAGGCAGAAAAAAAAGGCGAGATGTGAGGAAAAGCGATGGGAGGGGAATATATTGCACAATGTTAGCAAAAACAGGAGCATAAAGTAATTGCAGGGAAGGAGATATTGGAGTTTCTGCTTGGCTTGGTCACAGCTCAGATAAAGGCTAGAAATGTATTTCTCTAATAATCTACAAAAAAAGGACTTGGGTGTATAATACACAAAGAAGTCAGGTTTAATTGTATCCCACAAAGAGTACAATGTCCAAAAGGTTTTACAAATCTACATCAGTAACCAGCACAAGCTTTCCAGGAGGCAAAAAGACTTCCCCTTTAACAAAATACTAAAAGAGAAAAAAAAAACAAAGGGATTACAGTTTAATCCTGGGCTGTGATAAGTCACACACTAATGTGCTAATCCAACAGAAGATATATAAAATATTATATTAAACTAAATAAAAACAGCAAATCCAAGACATGCTGTAGCTTCTTATCTGGAACCAACTATGCATAGACGTGCTGTCCTCAAATGACTTAGGGCCATCGCGACTGCACTCAGAGTTCTGCAAACTGTACACAGACACTAACTGGAGCCTCTTCCCTGCATTTAAACCAACCAGGGAGTTACTTAGTTTAGCCACTTTTAACCTGCACCACGGTACATAACTCACATCTCACACAGCGATACACATCTGGGTCAGACTGCAGGATATCCATCTTATCTGATCTCACAGACAAACAGGACGTACAATCATCATTACTGACAAGCAAACACACAACTATGATAGATCTATCCACCGTACAAGTCAATCGACAGCATATCACATCAATATCATATTTACTTTTGGGAAGAAATGCTCAAAATGTCACATTGTGTGGCTCAAAGAGAGAGTGGGAGGCTGTGTGGCAAAGACCTAATATTTCAATTTGCGAGTCACACGGGTCTGGTGAAATACTGCATGTTACCCTAAAACACACACACACACATTCCATATCCCTCTTTAGATACATATTACCCCAAACCCAAAATGTGACCTTATCTTCTCTCTGCCCAAACAGAATTGCAGTCTCCATCTTACCACAGATTAAATATAAACATTATGCGTCTTTGTCTCTGCTAGCAGTGATTGTCAATCACATTGTAATTCATCTCACAAACCAAATCTAATTGGATTAATTTACATGTATTCATTTCAAGTGAGTGGCTTCTTTCAATTCTTTTTTTCCTTTTTAGAAATAAATGTGTTTTTAGATGACCCAACACATAGTAAAGATGATTGACTTGACCTCTCTTCACTTCTGATCAGGCGTGATAATAACTCAGCTTCATCTTGCAGAATTTCTTCTAGAGCAGGGGTCATCAACCCTGGTCCTTGAGAGCCACTATCCTGCATGTTTTAGATGTATCCCTCTTCCAGCACACATGATGGTCATTATCAGGCTTCTGCAGAGCTTCGTGATAGGTTTATCATTTCAATCGGGCATGTTGGAAGAGGGATACATCTAAAACATGCAGCATAGTGGCTCTCGAGGACCAGGGTTGAGGACCCCTCTTTTAGAGGGAGAAATTTGGTTATGTGTGAATGCTGTGGATTAGTGTTGTCTGTATGTAAACAAAAATACATTAAATTCTGATGCCAATGTGCATATTGATTATCTTAATTTAAATCCTAACTTTCTGATGCATACAGCACAGAAGTGTAGGTGGTGTCCTTTTGTTCCCTATTATCTTTGTCTTTTTGTCAGGCTGTTGACAGTTGAGACAAACTGTTGTAATTAGTATTATGGCAAGAACACAACAAGCACAAATTAAAAAAAAAAAACCTAGATAAAAGAAGAATTGTCTCTGTATAACTGGTTGAATTAACAACTAATATAATGAGGTGCAGACTTTCAGAATCCTGTGACAGGTAAGCAAAGCATAGTAAAATATCTGGTTTTTTGTAGGCCCTAGGCACCAAAGCACATAACTGGATCCTGTTTCATTATTTTTTTTATGCATAGAAATATCTCAAATGTCAAAGGTAAATATGAATTGTGGGAAAGATGTACACATATTGCCAGGATTTGATCAATTTTTCTAAAGGCCAATGAATCTTCTAGCTTATGGATTTAAGATTTGAGTTAATAGTAATTATATCTGCAGGCCTTAAATATATCTCCTTCCTCAAACCTCCCTGGGCTCCGATCTCTAATAAATGTCTGAATTTCAATGAGACGCAGGAGGACACTGATGTGTGGAGGTGAGAGAGGAGGACAACAATTATTTGCTGACTTTCTCTGACTGACTTTGTACGATGCAAAACTTTTTTTTTTTTTCGGCGGCACACCGACATATTTTCAGGGAACCAGTCTACATTTTTTCTGCTCCACTTGTCCTCCATCTTCCATTTCACTCACACACACAGAAGAGTACCTGCACACAGGTGTACGTACGCACACACAGACACACACACCCTTCCACCCAAACACAGCCATACACGCACTAAGAAATCAGACAAATGGCACGAAGCCACACACTGTGTGATGGCTAATGCCTCTTGCTGACACTGTAAATCTTTGTGTCCGAGTGATGGGTGTTTCATCTTTTTGACAGACCGCTGCTCAACATATCTTTCTGAGCAACTTTGAAAGTTCACTTCACCTGCTGTGGCCTTCATCTGAAACTCTGAAAGCAACTGAAGCTAGTAAACTTTTACAGCCTTTTCACTGCACAGTTTCCCTGAGCTTCAACAGGGCTTTATACCCACATACTTCACATCAATTGTATTTTTTACCTACTCTTTACCACATCACCTCTGTCTTTATCCCTCCCCTGTCCTCTTTGCCTTCACAGTTCTCACTCCACCTACTCCTCCTTTCATCATATCACTGTCACCCCACCTCCCCACCCATCACCACAAGCTCAATTCCCTTTCCTGCCTGCTACCCCTCCTTCCCCTTTCAAAAACAGGATGACTCTTTTACCCTTTATCAAACTTGCATACAGAAATGACACTGTGCAGGCCAGAAAGTGAGAGAAGAAAAGGAAGGTGAGGTGGGAGTAAAGGAAGGGGAACTTCCCTTCAACTTATGAAGCACACCTCCGGCCCCCTTTGAAGCATGGGCTTCTGTTGCTGGCCTTCATCTTTGTTTCTAAAACTCCTGTCTTTATTCATTACATAAAGCTCTGGAAGTGAAAGGAGACTCTGTGCAAGGAAGATATGGTGGCTTTGAGGAGCCTTGCTGGTGAAACAAGTCATTCCAATGAGTGGGGATCAGTGTTAAATCAGGACAAACAGTATTGCTAAAAGAGGAGGGAAAAATGCTGCTGGAGGCTCGCAAGCTGGCAGTTCAGATTCAAAGATGCCTCTCCATTGCCTGCTTTTGTTATTATAATTTTGACTTGCTGTATTACATCATTTACCGCCTTGGGATCATTTGCAGCAGTACTATAAACAGTGTGTTCTTCAATGGCCTCCCACGACATTGTTAAAGAAATAAAAATTGGCCATGATGAATATGTACTGTATGAAGAAAACATAGTTAATGAAACTGATGACTAATGCCGGCCTTGTGTTAATAGGAGCATCCGTTGAATGTATTTGATATTTGTCTGAATGTAGTCAAATGCTTCCACTGCTACTACCACCAAGATGATAGGCCTGCTTTCCTTTAAAATACTGCGCAACATAATCTATCAGAGATATCGGGTAGTTTAAAGTTAAAAGGTCCAAAGGCCTTCTGTTATTTCATACACAGATAAATACAAGAGCTCTGGGGCAGCCAATTCATCATGTGTGTGTCATTTCAAACACTGAGCATGGTGCAGATAGGTGAATAAAACATGGACAGATAACATTGACAGGGAAGAGAAAAGTGAAGGGAGGCAGAGTCCTTGGAGATTAGAGGTATAGAGATAATATGGAGATGATAGTGGCCGAGGGCTTTATTCTATATGTTAAAGGTTTAACAGCAGTTATCACAAAAAGATAACATGCACATAGCAAAATACATGCATAAAAAAACTGAGATCACGTCCTCCACACATAGAAGTTTATCTTTTAACACCTATCTCTGTTAAAATGCCATGGTGCTCTTCTAGTACTGCAGACGAATGTTATTGCAAGAGCAATTAAAAAAATATACAAAAGAGAGGAAGAAATCATTTGTATCAATCAGGAGCAAATCCAGAATAATGTGTGCATTAAAGTCAATACACATCGACTCATTTTCAGTAGATGAATCTTTTCTTCAGGGGACAACCACAATCAAATCTGCTCAGGGGCTATCAGCTCTAATGCGCTTCTTACAATTTGCTAATAAGCTGTGATTGAATAAATTCATTCAAAACAAGATTGAATATGCACAATGTATCTTACATAAGTTTTAACATCTGTTCGGACACAATGAAATATGGCTGTGTGTATTTCTACCCAATACTCTTGTTAAATGCTATGTAAATGGGTGCTGACAAAAAAAGCTTAGGGTCCTATGTACATTGATTCTTGATGAGGCTCATTTTAAAACATGTTAATACATGTCAGCATCACATAGAAATTATAATTACTGTGGAAAAAAAGTGCATATTTAGGGCAATCAGAGATAAAGTACAAATTCTCCATAGATAACTCAACCACTTGTAATTAGACTGAATCTTTTGTGAATCTGTTACAAAATACATGCCATTTATCCTCCTACAAATGGAGAGGTAGTATATAGTCAGCATATGTCTGACTGAAATGGATTTTTATTGTAATAACTAGCACATTGACCTGTGGGGATCCATGGATTCTATATGTGGTAGTGTAGTCGTGCATGCTGTACCGCATTTGTCCAGCATCACAGCCAAAGCATTGTGGTCATAGCAACGTGATAGTAAGGCTATTGTATTCAAAAGTTACTAATATCTCCCAAAATATTAGTCCTATTTTGCCATTTTCACTAGTCTGTTCCTTGACCAAAAATACACAAGTATGCCAAACTGCAGCACTCAGCTCTTTCCAGATTTTGTGTGACACGCACGCACATACACAAGCACGCACGTACAGAGGCCACTTGGCTTTTATAATATAGATAACAGAGTATCACGCATTAGTCACAATTCCCATAATCTAGGTGGATGTGCAAATCATTGTTGGCTGCCAAAGATATAGTCTTAGTGTTTTTATGACTAGCACAAACTGTCAAAGTGGTCGAGGAGCTAAAATAAATGACTGGACCTGCTATCAAACGGTCCCTGTATTTCATCCCATCTGCAGCCTGCCCTAAACTTAATGCACTAAAAACTGGCACAGAACCACTTTATCTGCCCTGTGTGTCGCCATACTGCTGGACAGATAAGACACAAGCAAAACACACGTTCAGGTAAAATGGATAGCTGTGGGTTGCTGAATGCTAAAAGGTAACAACTTTACATTCTTTGCACTGCACCTTACCACAGGGTTAAGATATAAGATGGTTTTAATAATTATTTATGATAAAATCTTCTAAGACACTTTGAGGTAGAGGTGGATAGTACAATGTCAGAACAAATTACAAGGTACTCGGTTTCACCTACTATAAAAATCTAACAAAATTTAACAGGGTTTAAAGTTCAACAGAGCATGACGATTCAATAGAACTGTCATCTACTTACACAATAGCCAGTTTCAAGTGAATATGGACACTAAACAGAAACTGTCAGAACAGGAGTCTATTTCAGACCAGACAGGGATGCAGAGGGGAGGAAGTAGGGTCAAAGGAGACATATGCTTCATGCCAACCCCGGTGTTTTCAAAGTGTTTGGGGTGTGGTTAGTGCACACGCGCCCTGCCCTGTCAGGGACGGGTGGTGAGAGGTGGACAGGGGCTTAAACTCTGCTCAGTCAGCTGGCAGGAGACACAATGTGGCATCTACTCAACGTACGTGCTGCAATACAACACACTTTGAAAGCATCCCCTCACATCACAACAACAAACACCTAACAAGAAACAGGAGTGAGTTGGTTAAATGATACAGGCTGAAGTGACCTTAGTATCAGGAAAAGAAAGGGTTTTACCCACCGGCAAGGAGGAATGTGATGAGACAGGTTTCTTTGGGCATGTATAGCTTGAGGCGGGAGCCACTGAAGACGTATTCCACCACTGCTTCTGACCGGCCAGCTCGCTGCAGGAAGGGCAGGAACTGTTTGGCTTTCTGTGTCTCCTAATGGACAAAGAGAAAGAAACAGACAATTTTACATTTACTTCATAAACCCCCTTCAGAGGTTCTTTGAGGACAACCCACTGTCACTTTGAGCAGCTGAGAATCAAATGTAAGTTAAGTGCAGGGTTGTGCACAGATGATCCTTCTGGTAGCTGACCCATGACTATATTTAAAAATACAAAACTCTGTAGTAGTATATTCCTGCTGAGTTGTGTCACTTTAATGCCATCAACACTAAAAATATTTGTCACAAAAAAGCATGAGAAAAAATTGCCACGGACAAAAAAAACTACTAAAAAAATAGTAAACAAAATAGACTGGGAAGACTAGTTTTAATGAAGCCGTAATCTGTAGGCTTTTTCCAGACTTGT
>JAPTYQ010116471.1:3781-15715 GCA_029814465.1 Ostorhinchus cyanosoma
CGATATTAGGGTTTTCTTTCTCTTTAAGTGTCAAATATAAAAACCTAAATGCTCCACTGTTGCTGTTTTTTTGCTTTATTTTACATTTTACTCCTGCTTGTTTTGATGTTGAATAAACATTTAAGAATTTTAACAGAAATGTGATGATTAAAATGTGTCTTTAAACTTCACTTGGGACAAAAAAATCTTTTAAACTGGACAAAAGATAACTTAATATTTATCATGGTTATTATTGATTATTTATCAACCAGCTACAGTGTAAAATCATTTCCATTGCCACGTCATGGTGGTGTTATCAGCCAAATCATCTGTTATGCACTTTTTCTTCACCATAAAAAAAACAAAACGATCAGATGAATTCGAAAATAGAATTGGAAAAGCTTTTTTAATGGATAAAAAGGCACCAACTTTTCAGTGACTTGTTTTATATTAAACGTTTGATTAGTAGAGTTTCTGAGTTATGTTATTGTGCTTTTTCTGTGTTCACAGCCCAGTCTAGACCAGTCCAATATGGTGGCGACGCTGACGCACGATCCACCGACCAATGTGGCGTCTACGGTTCGTACTCTGCTTTTCTGACGGGACATGAATACAGTGTCAGGCTCCCAGCATGCACTGCAGCCTGGAGAACAGAAAAACAGGACGGGTGGAGGAGGAAGGGACTCAATAGCTCGAGTGAACAGACAGGACCGACAGCAGGTCGAGTGTCGGGTCGAGGAGACCGTGAACGTGTTAAATCACAAGACCGGGGGGTGAGGGGTCCTTCGATATAACTGACACTGTCGTCTCAGAGGTTAGGAAACAGACCCTTACTCTAAATCTTCATCTGCGACTTCCTACAACTCTCTATATCTTCTGCTCTTGGATCTGAAAGAAAGAAAAAGGGGGGGTTCTGAAGAGACGGCAAATTTCTTAATGGACATATGAGGAAAAAAAGAAAGAAAGGAAGAGAGAGCGAAAGAATAAATGAGCGACATGATTTGAGGCCAAAAAAAAGAAAAATATATATTAAAAAAATATATAAAAGAAAAAAAAAATAACCATGGAAGGATGATGAGAAGGAAGGAAGGAAAGGCTGATAAAGACTGGAGGGCAGAAGACTTACTAAGGGTCTTTGCTCCCTGGGTAGAGGGGATGGCAGGCCCTGTTTTGGCCGTCTGCCGTTTGGCCGGGTCAATACTGACCCTAAGCGGAGAGGAAGAGCAGCAAGAGGTAAAGGTTAAAGGTCAAAGGAAGGTTAGGAAGACATTTACACAAAAACTGTGAGGAGAGGAGGGAGGGCAGGAGGGAGGGGGAGGTGACTGGACCTCTGAGGAGGTTACGTCGAAAGAGGTGATGAAGAAGAGTATGGAAGCCCGGAAGTGTCAAATATAAACCAGGTCAAACAGATAACAGAGTATAATAATAGAGTCATCCGTTCAATAACTAATACATAGTTGATTGATCCTTTTTATATGCATTTTTATTTTATCTTGTATAATTAGTGTCTATTTTACTTAATCTTGTTGCCTCCTGAGACCACTGGACCGAAATGTCATTTTGATGTAAATCTGAATGACAAATAAAGTCTGTCCATTTCTAAAGTGGGAGTAAAAAGAAGAACTCACATTTATACTTTTGTTCAAGTTCAGTTTTTACTCATTTTCAAAAATTGCTACTTTTTAAGAAGAAATAATAAAAGCCAGTCTGTTTAGTTTGGCTCTTAGTTCAAGAGATCAAACTATTTACATGTTGTTTGCTTTTTTTGGTTGATTTTCCCATCGTCTCATTTATCTGAACAGAGATAATATACAAATACAATCTGCATCGGTTCAATAAAGTCTCCATATTCTCCCCCTTAAACAAGTCAAATCTGGTCCTTTTTCTTCACTGCCATCACTACATTTTACTTTTTTTTGGGTTTATTTATTCATGATATTATTTTATATCTAACTCCAGAAAATACAATCTACAAACCTGGGGCCATAAAAAGGAAATAAATTATTTTCTATTTGTAAGTTGTTTTTCTTGTATGACAGATTAAAATTTCATATTCAGTCTTAACTGTTTTTAGTTGTAGTCATTTCATCTATTGAAATACAAATAATGAATGTTTTTACTGGTATGTGACTTCTTCAAACTGTCTTTATTATAGTATTATATATATATATATATATATATGCATGCCAGAGCTGCAGAATTTATCACATCATCCTGTTCAGTTCCAGATTCATTAATATTCATTAATAACAGATTTTCCTCATGTTTAATAATAAATTGTCAGGAATGTTGAAAAGCAAAGACGTTTCAAGCTAAAATCCTAAAATAAAAGATTCACATAAACTTTTAGTCACACTTCTATCAACAAAAGGGGATGATAAAGATGATACTGAGGCACCATTGTAATTATTAAATAGTACTAATTCTGTTATCATTTTGACTTTTCTAAATGTGTCGGTTTCAGGCTCCATAGAAACAAGGACGAACATAAAAACCAAAGTGAGGCGATAGTGGGATGAGGACGGTGATGAAGATGAAACCAGAGCTGAGACATATTCTGTAGAAGCAGCCACCAGAGGGCAGTGCTGAGCCTCCAGACGGCGGCCTGCAAGGGCCAAAAACCCTCCACACTGTTCTGAGACGCCACTGACACCTCATCACTCAGGAACATTTATGAAGACATTTACATAATACAGTGTCCTGACCTGATCTCAGATCAGTTTCACAGCCGCAAACTGACTTTAACACTAGTTCAACCTGCCAATAAGAACAAAGTCTGAAAAACATGTTGTGCTTGTTGGAGTTTAATTGCATCTTTTATTCTTCTTTAAATCCAAAAAGCTAAAAACTCATAGATTTGATTGTAGGAAGGAGGAAATTTACTGATGCTTTTGTTTTTAGAACATTTTTAAGTCATTTATGTCAATCTTTTAAATCTGTGTTCAGCAGGCTATAACATTAGAAATGAATATTATAATGATGAATTTATTTCCAAGTAAAACTGTTAATGATATTATCATTTGATTAGAATTTTAATTATTTTTACAATTAATCCTGTGATTGTCTGGTCTGCAAGTTATCTCACATAAATTGAGGCGACATTAACATCAAAATACCAGTTTCAGTTGAATAAAAAAGGTAAAAAAATTAAGTAAATTTAAACATTGTCACAACCTGCAAAACTGAGGCAAACCCTGACAATAGTTGATGAATCATCTATTCATCTGAGATACAGTCTACAGTGACATATTACTGACATGACAGGTTGATGGTCTGTCTATCCCATAACTAAACACTGAGATGAGATGCAGAACATTTGACTATAAATGAACTTGAACTCATTATCCACACTGGTCTACACCTCTGAATGCAGTTTCTAAATACGTCCCCAAGGCCCAGAAACATTGACGTTTTTTACTAAAACACAAAAACAGCACAAAGACTCAACAGACCTTATATAAGATATCTACTGTAAACTTAAGTGTCTACGGCCTTATATGCAAAGCAAAACACACAGTACATTTACTACCACTGGTTATATCACAGACCTGCACAAACACCACACTCTAAACACAACAAAGGCTTTTTAAAAAAAATCTCTTAACGGCTCAGATGTTTTTTGCTCCTCACTGTCGGAGAAACCACGTCTGGGCCAGAGATGGTTAATAAAAACTCTGCTTTATGGTGAATAACGCAGCAGAGTAACATTTAAGGCACCGAGATAGAAGAGCTCAGTCGTTAACAATAATCACTGTGATGGGGAAAAAAAAAAGAAAGAAATAAAGAGAACACAAACCACAATCAATGGCAGCTGTAGAAGCGACCCCATGCATGCATTGGCGATTGATTAGTGGCAAGCTGCTTTATTGTTGCTGTTGGTTAATTGACTGATTGTTTGAGGAGTTCGGTCTGCTCTCACAATCAGCCTTTATCCACTCACACCAACCACAGCCATGAGGAGTACATTTACACACACAGAAACACAAATTTAGCCTGATTTCTACAAAACAGTTCAAGGCAAAGTTATCATTTACATGCAATCTGAGTTTTTTTTTTTGGTTTTTTTTGGTAATTGGGCAAAATTTAAGAAGTTGCTGCGTACAATTTAGCTTCAGAATGACACTTTTGTACATCGAAATATGGGGTTTTTTACAGGAAAAACACCTTTAACAGCAAATGAAATCAAGTAAATCAGTAGTAACCGTATATTGCTGAGGATGAATGAGCATTTGTGTATGTAAATGTACTCACACAGAGTTTTTATCTGCTAAGCAGTGTGTTAGTTCAGTGCCAACAGCCCCACGCGCCTGTAGAGTTTCAGTGTTTTTCGTTATTTTTCGGAACAGAGAGCGAAAGGCAGTACAAGAGTCCTACCTTTTGGTAAACCTGAATGACATGTTTCTACAACAGAATCAGACAAAGAAACAGTGAAAATGGTGAAGGAGAAGTGAGAGGCAGAGGAGGAGGAGGAGGAAGAGGAAGAGGAGGGGGCATGAGGAATCTGAATGAGTGAACAAAAATGGGGTGATTGGAATCATCAACAGTGAAAAGGAAAGATTCTTTTTTTTTTCAGATATGATTTCAATTCCTCATTTTAGGTCAGTCATTGCGGGAGTCGAGTCGCTGGCCTGGATGCCGCTTTTTAATGTCTTTTCATGCAGTAAAAAGCTCTTCTGTGGTCTAATAGTGATGGTCTAAAAATGGTGAAACAAATCCCTAAAAAGCATTTTTATTGCCGCAACAAAAGAACTTCAGTATTGAAGGTTTTAGCTAAATGTCAGTGTTATGATCAGTGCTACAAATGCACTTGAAGTTTGGTTCATTTGGTCCAGAGTGAGAAACATCATGATCCTGTTTATGTTCACACAATATAAGCCATTTCATATCCAACATGGAGAAATGAAATGCTTCTTTTATGTAAATATTGATCATTGTTCCTTTTAATGTCCTAAATTAAACAAGAAGCGGGAGAGAAAAGGCTGAATTTAAGCACCTTACTTGACCTACTTTTTAATGAAGGAAACTCTTGTAAATAAAGGGGAACACTCAATAAAACACCAAATAATAATGTAATTTTCCCCGCTGAGGCATAGACCTACAACATAATACGTTTATCAATCAATTTCTGGGAGATACAGTTGTGTTTTCGTTGTCCCAAACAAAAATCTGCTCATGTCTGAGGTAGGAGGTGGAATTATAATGACCAGTAAGTCCAATGACAATTTTTCTTTACCACTATTTACAAAGAAATACGTCACATTTCAATGGTAAAGTAATAGGAGCGACACATGAGAAATGAGGCAGTCCGACACTTTATTTACTGGGAAACGGGGACGTATAAAGTGGACGTAATAACTGTGTTCGTTATCCTTTGGAGGAGAAAACTGAGTCAGATCTTCATGGTTTTAAAAAGTAAAGCTGAGGAAAATGCAGCGATACAGAGATGCACCAAGTTTAGTTTTATAATATTTACATACTGAGGGGAGTCCGATTTTTGCTCTTTCTAAATAGAACTGAAGCTCACATTTACTTCACTGCCTCTATTTGTTGACGATGCAATAAACGGAGCAATAAATTGTAATCTGATCCAACCCTGAGGCCAATGAGGATTATGCCTCTTATGGAAACAAGGCTTCAGAAAGTTCTTTTTATAAGCTAAAGTTTGTACACGATGGGAAAGTATGAACCTAAACAGACTGAATTTGAAGAGTTTCCGTCTTCATTTGGACCAAAGAAAACAAACTAAGTGCAAATTTCTATACAAACAAGCTGAGTGAATGTACTGCATGGAAAGATCTGTTCATTCTCTTATGGATTCGAAACATCATCTTACAAACATCTGATTGTGTGCATTTCAGTTTGGTCTCAGTGTCTGTGGCTGGCAACCAGGCAGCGACAAATAAACAATTTAGACTTCAGAATAAATCACATCGTACAGGACAGTGAAGTGTTCCCCCAGCATGTAATTAATCATCCTAATTCTACAAGGCACTGTGTTGATTGGCTTCTAATTCGAACAGACAGAGTCACAGGGGATTATTCTGCTCCGAGCAGGGCTGCAGTCTGTCCACTTTCTATTTCAGTCAGGAAACGCCAAAAAAGGTGGAAAAAAATCCATGTCGGTACTTATTTAGGGATGAATTTAATCTTTGAACTGACTGAACAGAAAGAGAACCGAGCCCCAGCCCGCTGCGTTTCGCCGAAGCCGTGGTGCGTTCGCCGTCTTACCTGCGGGTGAGTTTGGAGGTGAGTTTGGAGAACAGGTTGCTGGGTCCGCGGCTGCGAGTCTGTGACAGGGGCGTGGCGTCATGGGAGAGCGTGGGCGAGGCCGGCGGCCCGTTGTATGTGGCCGTGCGGCGGTCTCTCAGCTGGCCTCCGTGGAAGGTGCTGCGGCTGGCGGTGCCTCGCGGGAAGCGGAGTCGGTCGGGCGTGGTGGCGTTGGTGATGCTGTGAGTGGACGCCACCGGGTTCCTCTGACCGCCAGGAGACACGGCAACGCTGCTGAGGAGGAGGAGGATGAGGAAGAAGAAGAAGACGGGAACAAGATCACATCAGGGTTTAGAGTCGAGAGGGAAAGTTTTTCCACTGCAGACGTGAACCTGAACTGAGTGGAATCAGAGCTGCAGTAAACACGGAACAAAGACCCACGAGAAGTGGAGAAATTATTCTGTTGAGACAATAAATATGGTTTTTTAAAACATCTAATAATGTCATTATTCAAGTTTTATGAAAATCACAAAATTAAGATTGGAATTTCATTTCTTATTCAATAAAACTTAACTGAAACTGTTAATTGAGTTAATTGTGAACGTGTTTTAGTTCATTTAGGATTATTTCTGCTTTTAACAAATAATGCACATTAACACCAGTGGAAGTTCTGCGTTTTTGTTTTGTTGTTTATAATACGTAAAAAATTTCTGCTCAAACCATTTCATTGACTTTTAAACAGATTTTTAACTGTATGCACACAGCACTTTTTATATTTCACGATCTGGATTTAGTTTTCTTAAAGTGTGATTGAGAGTCGATGCAACAAAATTTCTTGTACGTGTCCAAAGTTCAATCTATATTGTATATTATATATGCATGGTTTTTGCCGAGAAAATTATCTTTAAATCATCTTTCACCGTGTAAATAAAAAAAGATTAAAACTGTGAAATATCATTAACACTTCTTATCTTTTTGTCTGTGCTGTCCAGCCCTAAAATGAAACAAAATAAACTTGGGAGTAAAAATCTGCTTCAATTCACCAGTGTTAGTGGTTCATGGTGAAGATTTCTAAACCATATTTGATGCATTCTTTTGTGAACTTAAATAAATTAAGTCTTGTTCATTAATACTTGAAAAAATTTTAAGTAAAAGCAAAACTAAAACTACTCAATTCCTCAAATTAAAACTGTTTATAACCCATAAAAGTCACAACTGAACACAGTTGAAACTAAACCAAACAGCTGTGAGAAAATCTAAACTAATAATAAACTACAGGAACCATCTTCAACATAAATAACACAAATGAAACCAACAGTTCAGGTTCACAAATCAACCACTGCAATGGAAAAACTGTGGTTCAGCATCATATTTTCCTCCTCATCCTGGACGTAGCCGGGGCTCATTACTCCTACATGGATTTCTGTTTTTTTTTCATGGAATATCAGTTAATGAATAATCGCTGGTTAGATGTCAACAGGGCAGGAAATTACATGAAGAAACAAAGCTGGGAACAAGTCGGATCCAAATGCTACTGCATGGTAATAATCATGCAGCATCAACACAGTTAAAGGAAGCAACAGTTAAAACCTAAATGATTATAATTTATTCCACGCAAGAAGAGTGAAGACACTGAACCTGATGTTACAGTGAATGTGAAGTAAAAGGTGTAAAGTTGAGGACATACTATAAAAACAGACGAAACAGATTGGATCAAATATGTAAATTAGGAAAAGTTCAGAATGAACCGAACTCATCTGTAATAAGGAATCTATCTACATGGACCCTCCTGTTGTCCAAAGATCAAATATAACATTTTTTTTGGTGGTAAATTAACATGCACAGTCCAATGTAATGCTCTTTCATAATAAAATCAATCACTTTAATTAAATTGTGGCTTTCATCATTTCTGATGTTCTTGGGTCAAAACTGAGCTCTGTTTGATGTGAAGATTTCTATAAATTAACTCCTGTAATGTTTGTTTTTCTGTGTTTATCTAGAACTTTTAGGCCAATTTAATTCCAAATCACTGCCATAACCTTTGCAGTTTTTGATATAAAACACTTAATTTAGGGGAAAAAAGTAGCAGAATTTGTCAATTATTTTGACTACAGCTTTATTATTCAAACTTATCTTTATTTAAATTATGCCATACTGATTCATAAAAAAAGAGCATTTTTTTTTAAGTATATGAGTCCTGTGAAGTGTAAGAATAGATGTTAAACCCCATTAGTTCATTTGTGCTACAGGTTAATCAATAAACACATTACATCAACGTAGCTGCTTTGAGGCCAACTGTTAAACATTAACAAACATTAATATCTTAATAACGCACCAGATTAGAGAGCTCCTTGTACAAATTACACAGTTACGTCTCTGAGAATCTCTAACCTGGTATATTGTGACTGAAATATTGATAAACGAATCAATAATAAATGAAAAATAAATTTAAAATGGAGGGCTCGGTGGAAATTCACTGGTTCAGGAAGTCAATAGTGATTTCCAGCACTAGCAGGAAATAAAATGTCCAAATCCATAAATGTTTAGGTAAGATGACAATAACAGAATAGAGTGGAAGGTAAATTTTAATAGATATGTGTTGTCCGACTTTGTTTAGTATCAACTGTCCTTTTTGTCAATTTCTATTTTTTTTTAACCCATAAAGACCCAGTGCTGCGTTTGTCGCAGTTCCCAAATGACGTTTTCTCTATTTTTAACCTTTCTTGAATGATTTATTACCATTTACTTTAATATTACCCTCTGTATTTTGGATTTTTAATTGAAAATCGGATATTTTCCTATATTTAATGTACTTATGTAGAGATTCATTAAAGCTCAGATTTAATTTGAGGGTTATTATATCCAAAACGGAGTAAACTGAAGAAAAATATAGTTTTTTTTCTGCAAACTATATTGTTAACTATGCATTAAATTGTCATCATCCACTGTCATTGATCCAACTCCATGGGTTTTACTGTTGAATCAATGTTGTAGAAGATGACAGTGTTTCCACGGTATGAACAGACGACAAATTGCATTTTACACCAATTATTTACATGTATTGATAGGATTAGTGGATCAACAGATATTAAATATTTGATATTAGTGAGTGATGTTGGTCACCAGTGGATGTTTGGGTCTTTATGAGTTAAATAACAGTGTTTTGTTGCTTTTTTAAGCTGAACATATTTTGAGCATGAAGATAACATTTTTAAGCAGAATTTAGGATGTTTTTACGTCTTTTCACCAGCTACGTAGTTAAATCATTTGCTAATTTCCCGCCCTGGACATGAAGCTCCTACAGTGAACAGAGTGATCAGTTAAACAGAAAGAGACGATGGTTTGACGGAGACAGCGGCCGTTGTGTCCAAACAGGTGAGGGATCCAGACGGAGAAGATCAGGGGTCAAAGTTCACAGCGGAGGATGGAGGAGAGACCAGGAGCAGAGCTGTGAGAGTTTAGTTACTGCAGCAGCGGAGCCAAGAGGTCATCCGGTTTATGTTGGCAGAGGGGTGATGCAACACGGAAAAATATTATCACACACAGCTTTGAAGGCGACGTTGGGCTGAATGTGGCAGCTCGCTCTCACAGTGTGGATACATATTTTTCCCAGTGTGCCTCCACTTTTACCAGTGTCTGAAATAACCAGCAGATGCCAAATGCAGGTAAAAGGCTGTCGATCTCCTACCGTAGAACAGAGACGTTGAGGGGCTTTTAGAGAACCAGCAAAAGAAAAGACGAAATCGGTTTTAGTTTTTGTTCCTTGAACTAAACCAACTATTTGGATAATGTGTCAAACTCTACCACAAACTGTTTGTGGGGCTCTTAATACACGGTGGCATGTTGTTTCCATCTAATATGTCTTTTATATTTGTTTCTTTTGCGAATTCCGTCCAAGTCTTACAGATGCAGATGGTAACTTATCACTTTCACCACAATTACAGTCACGGAAAAGAATTTAGACCACCCTTGTTTTCTTCAATTTCTTGTTCATTTTAATGCCTGGTCCAAGTAAAGGTACATTTGTTTGGACAAATATAATGAGAACAACTAAAATAGCTCATAAGAGTTTAATTTCAGAGCTGATATCTATCCATTTTTCATGTTTTCTTGATAATAACCAAAATCACTTCAGTTCTTACATCAATATCTATGTCATTGTACTGACTCAGAGGACAGAGCTACAGAATGAAGGTGAACATTTTCATGTTCCAGCTCCTGTACCTTCAAACAGCAATGTATATGGCAATATTATTGGGTTTTTATGCTATTTAAGTTATCTTATGAATTATTTTTTTTGTGTTGATAATTCACATAAGTATATATTTTATAAATCTTCTGTATTTCCTGTCGATTCCTTTTGATTATCGTTTAATGCCCATTGATATGAATGTTAGAATAAGTTTGGTTTTTCAGAGCTTCTTCAACCATGAATAAAGGCATGAGCCAAGATCAAGATACATTAGATTCTCACATGACCAGTTAAAAAAGACCCAATAACTAGCAGTTACATGAATTAACTGCTCTAATCTATCTGTTAATAAAGTTTTAATGCATGCCGTTTTCATCTGCTGCAGTACCATGCAAAGCGCAATACAAATAAAATGTATTATTATTATGTCTGAATATTTAATTTTTTTTGTTTTTAGCACTAACTCGCATGAAACATTATGTGCTATTTATTAATTGCTAGTATCAAAATTCTAAATAATAAATAAAAATGAATCAAGAGGAGTTAATTAATTCATCTGCTCCATTTTGGAATACAAACAGGAAATTTAAAAGATTTGGAACCGTGACATACTCCTACAGATCATATGTTGAGATTGTTTGTAAAGATTCAGAGACAAAGTCCTGAAAATCTAAACCAAAGAATATTTATCTCTACTTCTTGAATATTAGTCAAAATGTACCTCTGAGTTCGATCTTCCTGACAGATAACAGCCTTTTTGTTTCTGCTTTTGGCTGATGAGCTTCTATTCAGACACTGACTGTAAAGAGAAGCTGGATGCACACTCCTGTTCCTCTTGTAGCAGGAGATGGTCCATGGTTTAGTCGGGTGTTACAGAGTGTGAGGCTGGCTGGATGTGCGGGTTAGCGAGGGGCCAAACAGGGCTGAGACATGAGAGGAGACAGACGGGGGGTTCGAGGGCCCTGCCGTCTTACTTGGGCGAGCAGTAGTCCAGAGCGTAGTAGGAGTGGGGCAGCGTGGCCCAGCCTGCCTGGCAAGCGTACAAAGGGCCGACGGTTTGATACCTCAGCCGCACCGAACTGGACGAGGCACCGAACGCAGCGGCCGCAAACGCAGCAGAGGAGGAGGGGCTAGTGGCACAAGCCATCTCAGTCATGCTGGTCATGCCAGAAACGAAAGAAAGAAAACAAAAAAACAAAAACAAAAACAAAACAAAACCCCCGGAAAACAACAAACACACACAGGCAGAAATGAAAAATAAGATGATGAGTAAAAAAGGGAAATAAATACAAGAAAGAAAGTAAGAAAGTAAGTAGGAAAATCAAAATAATGAAAGGATCTGTTTTGTCCATCAGTAAGGAAGAGAGTCTGGGTTCAAAGGTCAAACTACTGCTGTGAGAAAACAATCACTATAAGCAGATACTGATTATTTTATATCAATGTAATAATAAATCCTTTATAGCATAGTCAAAAATGTATATAGGACTGTATTATATGTATATATAGATATGTTGATATATGTGGTTCTAATTGTAGAATCTAATGAACACATTGTA
>JAPTYQ010116495.1:6529-19827 GCA_029814465.1 Ostorhinchus cyanosoma
ACGACTATACCTTTTTACACATCAAACTTTTCTCTTCACAAATATATTTATTGTTGTTTTACATTGTTATATAAAAAGAAGTGACAAATACATTAAAACAATCCCTATAACAACTACAATTTAATTATCTAAACAAACAAATCCTTTGTAAACTGTAAAAAAAGGTGTCCAGATCTATTAAAGTATTCAATCTGTCTTTTAGTCAGATAGTTAATTTTCTCCAGTGCAAGGTTAGACGACATTTCTTTAATCCATTGATTTATTGTGGGTCCTTGAACATCTTTCTATTTTAAAGAAATAACACGTTTGGCTTGCCGCAATCAAAACTTCAACAGTTTTCATCTTCTTCTGATTACTTTAAACTGCTCACAGAAATACACAGAAAAACACATTCTAATAATCTATAAATTAAGTCAAGAGTCTGTTTCCAGAAGTTCTGAAGTTTCTTGCAGCCTGACATACAATGAAATGAATCAAACCTTTAGATCAAATTTAATCACAGTAAAAAAAAAAAGCAAAAAAACCCAAGAAATTAAGTACATATTGCAATGTGTTACTTCAATCCCTGGCTGTGACGCACAAAGGTGTACTCCTATTTCCTGGTAGACTTTGTTATTCTCCGTGTAAGAGTCTTTTCCAATAAAGCCACATCCAACCTGTTCTGGTGTGTCACTCACAGTAAAGCGAACACTTGACATTTATGAAGAGTCATTTTATGGCCAGCTCTCCCAGCAGCATATTCTTTCTTAGACAAAGGTTACTCTGTAAAATGGATGCCTCAGAGTGGGAGAGCATGGAGCTAACCTATGCTAGAGGACACAAAGAGTGGATTGGATGCAGACAGCCTTCACTGACTTACAGATAGCAGTTGGCCTAAATATCTTACATCCTTTTTTCTTCAGGATGTCAGAAAGTGAATGACACGGTAAATAACAGCCAAGGCATGTCCTGCATGAAGTCACTGCACACAAGATCATATTTCCACTAATGCTCTTTACAGTTTGTGTAATGCTTATTTTCCACATGGTTGACATATCGGTTTTCTATAGAGACGTAACTGAACCAGATTCTGTCTATCCTGGTGCAGTTTTTTGTGACATGAGCTTTTGCCACAGTCTTGAAGTATTGTCATTGTCTGTTTAAAAAGTGAAAACCCTCCATGTAAAACAAGACAAGAGATGCTAAATAAGAACCAGAGGGTGAAAACAGTCTGTCTTGGGACATTTCACAATATGTGTCCACATTTATAAATTTTATATGACATTTATTTAGCAAGAAAAGGGGGTCATTGGAATGAGAATCATTTACAAAAGTGACCTGAAGAAAGACAGAAGCACAGTTAAAAAGATCTTAATACAGACGTACAAACAATTTAGATGAAAATAAAACTGAATTACAAAGTATTCAAAAATTGTGCTTCAAAGCACCAATGGCAAAACATCTAGTTAAATATGAGTCAATAAGCTTAACATGCTAGTGGTTAGCTATGAATTGCAGGAGTAGATGAATTTCTCCAGTTGTCTCCTCAGAAGCACCTCCTCCTCTTACTCTGTTGTCGAATTTCTTCTGCAGTCATATTAATATAAGCTCTGTATATTGCTTGGTGCAGCTTTAAGGTCTCTTTATTGCTAAAACATCATAGTTTCAGCCAACAAGTGTTTCAGCCAGCTTTATTGGCTTATCACCCTATAAACTGAAACTACATCTTAGGCTTTTACCAAGTTATATAGTACCAAAAAAGTGATTTATTTTTGTCTTCACAATTTCTTTTAGAACGGAAACAATAACACACTCAATCTTTTATATACATAATACATTTCTGTAACAGTGTTACGAGAACATGATGCTAATTTATCTTTTAAGGGTACACATTGGATCTATTGGAGAAAGACAAGAGTTCATGGAAGTAGGCAAGTATATGCACGCATAAGTTTTATATGATTTCTAAATAATGTTTGGCTCATGGTGAGATAAAATAGTAAATGTAACAGTGTATGAGGAAGAGTATGAATCATGTTTTTTTTACTGTAATCTTTGGCTGGCATGAGTCAATCTATGTGATCATAAACCTCTCATTTCTTACTCACATTCTATTTAAGCAAAAGAAAAGGAGACTTTTTTCTTTTTTGGATCAATTCCTCAAATATAATAGGATTGGATTTTTTTCAGCATTTGACCCTAATTCTGTAACTAGGGGCCAACATTGATCATTTTTGTTATTTTTCCAGGGGCTGAGTTTCCAAAGTCAAAACTGAGTTAATAGAACTCAAATATAAAGGAAATGAGATCTTCCATCCAAGCTTGCATTCCGTTTTAACTGGTGAAGAAAAGCATGTTTCCAAGGGTGTGAGTAGGTAGCAAATAACATGAAGTTACATAAGCAAGGAGAAAAGGCAGTAGGCTAATGAGAAGGACAAAAGTTTCACTGTTTACAGGTTCACCTCATGCCCTTTCAAGCCATCTGCTCATGTGGAAACACTATTAAATTCATGCATCATCTCTGTGATCTGGCTACTTGGTGTGAATACAGAACCTTATTGTAGCAGCTGCCTTTGTTGTCACACAAATAATGCACAAAACCACCAACAGGAACACTCTCTGGAAATGGGTAATATTTTCCTGCTTTGCTGTGTAACTTTTACTGACAATATGACATGTGACTAATGATATCATAGACCACTACTGGGTTCTGCTTTCCTGGCCTTACAGGAACTACACTTACTGCTTTGGAAATAATTATTAGGCATGTGATTCTAAAGACCTTCAGTAGAATATTCCTCCAAATGGCCTTTGGAAGTGTTTGTATTGGAATATCAATTGTTTCTAGAGTGTTTTTCAACACTGGATGCTCTATGTTGATTTAGAGATAATTCACTTTTTGTTGTCATTTGTGTCACATACGGACTCAAGTAAAACCTCATGTCTTTACAAGTGTTGTCTTTTCCCTACTTTGTCTCAGGGGTCCAGTAAATATTTCCAAAGCTGTTTGTTTTTTTCTGCCTTATCAGAACCTGAAAATAAGACACTCTTTTCATTGTTTTTTGTAACTGAGGCTGTTACTTCAATCAGTCATATTTGGAAGGAATTCACAAAATTCCTAACTAAACTGCAGACTAGAAACACATTTATTGCTTTTATTTTTTATTTACTTTAATCATTTGTATTTTTGAAGGTTAAACTTATTATTTATTAAATGTATTATTAATGTTATTATTATTATTACTATGGTTCACCTTTCAAGAACTACTGCAACAGTTATGTCCACACAGGTAAGGCCTATCACTCACAGTCAGATTTCAGGGGTGTACTCAGCCTTTAAACAGCACCTGTTGTTTATTTAGACTATGAAGTCTTTACAACCTGTATGATTGTCTGTTTCACAATGCAAAACATTTCTCAAAAAGCAACATGGACTGGAGTACTGGTCCTCCACAAATGCTGCATGTAAATGTCTTTACAGAGATGGACCACAATTTCCCTGTCTTAACCAGTAGTTGTATAGGACACCAAAGAATAATGAAGGATAAATAATACAGAAAAACAAGAAATGGACGTATCAATAAGCCCGTCTCCTTATAAGTGATAGAAATACTGAAAATGAATGGCACTTAAGTTTTCCTTAAACAGAGCAGACTGTCCCAATACTGCGTTTTATTCTGTTTATTACACCTCTGTGAGAGGGTTCTGCTTAAAATCTTGGTTTTCATTATCCTCTGATTTCTGGAGAACAATAAAAGAATATGAGCTGACCATGAAATCATGAGCAGTAGACTTTTATTAAAGTTACTGTAAATAGTATCAAAACAAAGCTCCAAAAGGGTAATAAAATCCACTATAGCCTGTTGCAGTAGAGTGGAACCTGTTAGCATTTTTCTGTGATCAGCACAGTTTTCAGTGCTGGGGGTGGAGGGGGAGTGGGGATGAAATTGATGACTCACAGCTGAACTATTCAAAGTCATTTCCAAGAATGTGTTATTCTTGTAACAAAACTGGAATGAAGATCTTGGCTGCGCTGCTCTCAAGATTGCAGTTGTGATCCATTGTTTTCCGCTGTTGCTAAGGACACTATCACTACTTGACAGGGACTCTGACGTCAAACAAAGGTCTCATCTTCCCAAATAATCTTAGCAGACATCTCCAAGGTGCTGTCTGGAGAGTTTATCCTGCACATGCTTTTATGACGAAGCGAAGCAAGGCCCTGTTTTTTTCACTTTCTGGCATCATCGTTTCATTCACATTCTGTGATGTATTTACATGCACAAGCTGTAAGCGATTCAGTCCAGTAACATATGTTGACAGAGGGCTCTTAAAATGATGGGTTTGTGACATTCAGCACGTGCTACATATAAGCATGCTTTCACTTTTTCCCTCATTAGACATTGTCTGCAACGGTTTCATTTCACAACAAGGTTGAAGTTTATATCAGACAAATAGGACCAGTATTTGGAGCACACGAGGGATTTCATCAAGTGATTCCCAACCTACCAACCAACCATCAGAAAAGGGTTTGGAGCAGGTTTTTCCATTCTTTCATGGCAAAGTCTTTCCATTGCATTTCTGGGAAGTCATGGAAAACCCGACCTGACAGCAGTGACAGTAAAATGCCTATGACACCTGTGACATTTTCCAGTAGTCCTTGTGTCAGCCAGCACATGTGGCCAATTTGTGTGCGCGAGTTTCAGGAACATGGAGGGACCGTTTTCACAATGATATCTTCCTACAAATTTATAAAGACTTGTATACTCCCCCTGCAGCTTACTTGTAACAGTATCTTAAATAAATGTGATTTTTTCCCCCCAGATTAGCTTTGATTTACACTGTTAAAAGGTGAACTTCAACTTTTCTAAGTAGCAAAACCACAAAGGGGTAAGGGCACACATTAGACATTTTATTATTTGTTATATTTATACAAAACATTATGTTGTCCAATCTTCCCATTAAATGTGGTCAAAGTATGAAAATGTGAAGGAAACATATGTAAAAGTAATTCCTAAGAGTTGAAGCTCAGCTGCTTTGAACGCTTTCTTTCCACAGTTTTTTCTTCTTTTTTTCTCTACTTTTGCTGCAATCAGCGCTTCACAGATGTTCATAAACAGTTATCCAGTCTGAAGTACATGCACGGCATACTCAGCAACAAAAACAATATAAGGACTGACTTTGGAACCCTGGTGTTCAGGAGTTTGAGCATATGGTTAAAAGGCTTAATCTGCCATTACTCATTCTATGAGCAAGTTAAAAACTTAAATATTTATGCAAGGGACATCTCTTTAGTTCTTATTGTCAAATGTTTTTGTATCCATGATTGGATTCAGGTCTAAGGTGAGGGTGAAATGTAAATGAAAAAGAATTAAATTCTACTTACATTCATTTAGGTAAATAACTAAATGTTACTTCTTTGTTCAAATGCAACTATTTGTGGCCTGTATCCAATCAGATTTTGCTGAGGGCATCCTTTGTTTTCAAGGCAGCTGCATCATAACAAAAGTAGCATCAAAATTCTGAATATATCATGTGAGATGATAGTCTCACAATGTGGTGTTAATCTATGAGTTGGACCTGCAGCTCAAGCTTGTTTCTTAAGGTTGATCCAGTGGTCAGCTTAAAAGACCACGAGAATGATAAAAATAAATCGGTTATATGGTAAATCATCCAATGGTAATAGATCCAGAATAAAACTGAAAGGGTGGAATACACACTTTCACCACATTAATGCAGTCACGTAATGCAACCAATCACCTTATCTTTAAATGTTACAATTATAGAGTGATGCACTCTGCAGTTGTGATAAATGTTATCAAAAGTCCTATACAGAACATACTTTATTTCAAATCAGTGTAAATGTTTTGTGTAATGCTGTGGACAGATGTGGGTGATCACATAACCACCCTGGCAGAGATAAATAGAAAAATTGTCCTGGAAAACTGGAGAATACCTTATATTTTTAGTAAACAGAAACAAAAAGAACCAACAAAGAGTGTGTTTGATTAAATATTTACCAAATTCTACTTCAAAATTGTATATTGAATTTAGATTTTTGCTGTAACCCAACATTTCAACACGTGTTCCAAAGCTTGCATAGATAGTGAAGGTATGTCGAAGGGCCTTTCAGAAAACATTTACTAGCAGGTTTACAGGTCCTGTAATGAGCACAGTTAAAGTTTAATGTTCCTAAAAGCCATATGGAACATGCTCGAGAGGGATGTAGTCGTGTTGCAATGGGGAGGTGTTTTTAATGCAAGCTATTTACTGTTGTTGAGCAAACAGATCTGTGGGTTTCTCTGCTAATAACTATAATTGCAACATGTTCCAGGTGATTTGTGGGAGAAAGGTGGGAGAAATGGAGAGCAGTTAAAAATAAGAAGGTTGAGCCGCAGGCGCAATATATAAACAATAAAAACAAAAGAAAGGATGGGTGATTTTTCTGTGGAAGAAAGGTGTTATCTTGCCAAGACCGTTGTCTTACTATTAAGTGTTCTCAGGGAAAATGTTTTACACAATAAGAGCTATTTTGAAAGTTTTCCACATTACAAATAATTCTGTCCACACTGGTTGGAAATTTAAACATGTACCTGGTTTTTGGGGTCAAGCAGATGCAACTCATAAATTTTAAACATTTTTTCCTTACATGGCAAGTTAAGGTCAGTCTGTGTTGGCTGTCAAAGACAAAACTCATATGGTTCTGTTGCAACTATGACAATCCACAACAGTATCTTTGTTTGACAGGCTGGTCTAAAAAAAAAAAAAAAAAGACCTGTTAGTTTGCCGAATTGATCTATCAATCAGTCTGTCTGCAGAAAACTGCTTGTTGTCCTGGCTAGTAAGTGTAGGGGCAGTGAATCTGGATCTGGAGCCCTCCTCATCTCAGGAATGCAGGCAGGTTCCTCTCCAGAAGTGCTGACGTCAGGACCGGCCTTGGATTAAAAACAGCCAGTTCATAATAAAAATGACAAGCAGAGCTGTTATATGGCTGATCTGTTTAAAAGCTCTGCCAGCTCAGGTATGTTCACTATAGGAAAACTGTTTTCATGCTTCATTAACAACATTTCCATCTAAAACAAAAAAAAATTTGATGGAATTTTCAAAAAATTTGATTTCACAATTGCATAATATAATGGATGTGCATGTGGACCTTTATTGGCTTTAGTAAAAAAAAAGAACAGTACAGTGGTGGAAGACATTTACATTTTTGTACTATGAATGAAAAAAAAACAAACAAAACATTCTGGGTTTGGAAAATCACAATCACACATTTCTAAACTTCAGCCATTCATCAGTGATGTCCATTTACTTCCAGGACTTCAGTGTCCTCACTTTTTTCTCTGGACTTAATCTTCAGTAAAACCTTTCTTTGTTGTTTTTTGTGTTATAGCACAGCCCACAGGCATTTAGACGGCATCAGAAGTGGTCTTACAGTGGTGAAACCTTGATCAGGAAACACCACAATTATGCTGCTTCTCATAAATGCCACTATGAGGATATTAGTATAGTGACAACAGCATTTAGTGTAAATTGTGGCATGCAAAATAACATGGTAAGCATGTAAATATGATACCTACTAAACGTAAGCATTGGAGAACTGTCACTATGAATTTGCTATGTCATACACAGCGATGCTCAGCAATTTGTTTTACTCATAAACTTCTGTATAAGTTACCCTAAAGGCAGGCACAAACTGTGTGATTCTGGGCTGTTCCAGACTAAAGATGAAAAAATGTAGCTATAAATTTAGTCACAGCGGGGAAAAAAAGGTGAAAAAAGCTAAACCAAACTAAACTGAATGTGTATCCTGATACGACTGCTGTAACCTTAAAGTCTATGGGAAGCTTTAGCTTCAAAACCCTTTTGGTAAACTCTTAGTACACAGCTGGGATACTTAAATCACTGAGAACATTATTGTCATGTCATAAACTCTATACAGCAAGTGAATAGAGTCCCCATGCTGTCACCCACTGATGATTGCGTTGATGTTTTTGAAGCCAAAACTTTGTGTTTTTGCCATCATCCCTCCCCAAAATCTTACTGAAGTAATTTAAACTTTAACTCAGAAGCAGAGCAAAACCTCTCATCATGGTTTTCATAGTCTCAAAATAATGCAACAACTGAATGTGTCCCTGTGCAACACAGACCACGGACAAAGTTCCTATCTATTACTCAAAGAAACCACAAAAATAATAAAATAAATTTAGAAAACATGTAAACAAATATATCAAATTACATAAATGAAACATCAATGTCTTTTATGCAGATAAAGTAACCCTTAAAACTCTAGCCAGTTATCCATTTTTGCTATCAAAACATTAAATGTACAGCTCTGTTGCGCAAAATTTTTCATGTGTGGGCATGCATAATGTCAGTGGCCATGAAACTCACTGTTGTACTGAGTGGTTACATATTTTGTTGCCATGGTAAAACTCACCCTTTCCAAGAACATTCAAGAGAAACACACAAATGGATAAAAAGAAGAATGGCACACAACATGTGGTCTATAATGGAACAAAATGTGATGAAACATGTCAGTAGATATGTGCAACATGTGTAGAGCAAAATATTTTTGCATTAAGTAGCTTGGCATTTCCAGCCCTTTTTTATTTAGATAATTAAATTTGCTTGTACTCATGCATGGTCTCGGTAATGTCACTGCTTCCAGTCTGAGCAGTGTATTGGTTGCATTTCAATCAGTGCACCAATGATGTCATCCCTTGGAGTAGAGGAGCCAAATAGCTCCACCCACTCACACACACACGCACGCACACACAGCAGTGTTATTAAAGTAAACACCAAACACAACCCTGGACCACAGAAGCACCTGTTGAGGAACACTCACAGGTCCACACAGGTGAGTAAACCAAACACACATATCTGGGCCCTGAGGGAAGACATTTTACATAAAGGAATGATTTAAGCAAACTGCTGGCTCTGTTTTCTTTTAATCCTTCATGTCAGCCTGTGTGGAGAGAGAAACATCGATTGACAGGCCCACCTTTCTGTGCTTTTGCACGACAAATGAATTGAAGTTGTCAGGTCTGCTTCAGTCAGCCAAAAAGTTATGAAATACCGCCATTGTGGATCTATATATGTTTTCATTCATGAGGTCAGTTTGGAAAGCAAACAGACAGTGTTGTGAATACAGTATACTGAAAACTTACAGTTATCCAAGCGAGCGCACAGGAGGAATGAATAAAGACAGGGTTAATGATGCCTGATAGAGTGAAAAGAGAAATACTTAGTGTACTGAGACTGAATCAACATTTGAAGTTCTTCAATCAAGGCAGCAGAGAGTCAGTGCCTGCCCCCACTGTGCAGACTCCTTACCTTACATAAGTCAGGGCCTGGAGACACATCTGGAAATCAGCTCATCCTGCATCAGGTCTCAGAATGCCCATGGCAAAAAAGCTTTGCAAAAGGACCACACATTGTACCTCAATTCAGTTTGGACACATTCTTTTTCAATCTTTAGTCCTCGCTTTGTATGTCATTGCTTTCCGTATTTGATTTTCTGTCCTGACCAGTTGCTCTGCAGAGCATCGAATGAACACAACCTCATCTACATTCACAGTACTGCTGACAGCCCACTGTTAGTGTTAATAGCATCTCAGGTATCTCAGAATTATTCATTTACAATTACAAGCAAAGGAGGAGTCTTAAACATCCACAAAAATCCTGCCTCGGTACTCTTAGAAGCATAAAAGTCATACAGGGAATAAAATTTGATATAAAGCTCCGGAAGACTGGACTGGAATTAGTGATGGGACTCGATTAAAAAAAATTCTAATAAGTGACCTTAATTAATCATAATTAATTGTATTTTAATCATATATCAGTATTTGACACCAAAGGCAACATTTTCCAATTCAAACTACAGATGACTAAATCACTGAATAGACACATGCATAAGTTTACATAACCAAATCCTGTTAATTACTTTATATAATCTACTAAACATGTTTGTTTTGTAAATAAACAGTACTTTCAAGTATATTGCAGAAGTGTAGGGAAGTGATAAATAATATCCTTGGCCAAAACTAAACAGTCCAACTGTTAAAGTGCCATAAAATATTAAGGGCCTGCTTTACTAAGATCTCAAATAATGGGCGCAAAGCACAAAAAAATGCGCGTGCTGTTGATTTGCGTATCACCAGTGATCAACTAAGATTGCCTGCACAAATGACAACAGGCGCAAAGATTTGGAGACTGCCCTGTTTAAAGAGGATTTTGCGTGCACTACTGTTTCTTGTCATGGAGACAGTACGCTGTAAAAACTGCTCTGGGATACGCCAGCACTCATGAATATGAAGTTGCTCTTTTTCCACAGAGGGGTGGAGAGTTATTTCTCTGTTGTTGTTTATCAGTGGTGAAGTGTGTTATTAGTGAAATAAATAGTTTCTCTCTGTCTGTCGCTCTGTATGACTGAAAACTTTTAAGTCCGTGGGCATGAGAGAAAGCCCTCCAAATCAGTGTTTATATAGAAGGTTCAGGATTCCAGTCACAACACCAGCACTGTTTGTGTGTGCATGTGCAGCGCTAGAACCCGTCCTATTCACTTTCTCCTGTGTGTGAGTGAGTGAGAGAGAGAGAGAGAGAGAGAGAGAGAGAGGCTTCTCTGAAGTCTGGTCCTGGCTTAATAGTCATGTGCCACTGGTGGAACTGGGCGTGGGGGGCAGGCCCATAAAGTTGGGGGCCATATGTCTAATTTTTTTTTCTTCTGTCATTCCAAAAATGTTGCTGTGAGCAGAACCGATTCATTCTCTGCATTTCCTTTAGTTGTGCCTATATTGCCTCCTCGCCACAACTGCCACCAATTTTGCGTGGAGCTGTGCCAGTTAACACCTGCCTTTCAGACAGACAAAATACAGACGCAAAATCAGCCCCTGCAATCAGTTTCAGGTTTGGCAAATCACACTGCGCATGCTAAATACTCTATTACTATCTAATACTCATTGCTCTACTCCTCCCAGTAATTTTGTGCGTTCTGGTAGAAACACCCAAAATTATATATTCATCAAGGCAAACACGCTAAATAGGTTGTGCAAGCTATTTTGCCCACGTGGCAGGCGCAACCCTCAGTGCGCCCTGTTAGTAGATAAGCTGTGTGTGCAGTCAAGTTTTTACACACGCAGAGGCCGTTCGTAAATCATGTGTCATACCATCTAGAATGATAAATAAAAAAGGTCCCTTAACTGATCTTAGTCCCTCTTTTCATTTTACTTGCTTTTCTGTGTCACAAAAATGCTGTTTTGTTTAAAATTATCTTTCTGCATAACAGTAGAGTCAGACAATGCTATCTGTAACACCTATTTTAACCTGATCTTCTAAAGTGGTCTGCAGTTCACTGTATCCATGTCACCAGTGAGTTTGTTCATATATCAGCTGTCGACTCACTCATCTTAGCTCTCAAACCCATTATCTGGTGGAGTGTCATTTAGTGACTCTGCTTGGTGGTAATAAGAGCGTTAGTGTTAGGTTGCCTACGTAGTCAACGTATGAGATATGTGCAAGTGGCGCGAGCAATGCATTTCCTTTCATAGCCAATATATTGAACGCAAGTGAGCTGGGCAACGCATAAAATGCTATAGATTCCTTGTGGCAGGTACATTCCAGGTGTTAAACCAGGTGATATTCAGATCAAAATGGTTACTGAAGAAGACTGTATTCTGATGTTTGTTGCACCGGACATTTTAAGGGTAGGAATATTGTGGTAACTCACCCAATTCACAGCAGAATAATCACATGCACTGCCATAGGTAATGTTCGACCGGAACTCACTGAGTGTGTGTCACCTTTTATTAGTGTGTCTGTCTATTTGTGTTGTCTGTGGTGTAAAAATACAATGTGATTAAATACGTTATTTTTTTGTAATCACTTTACTTTTCTTGTAATTAATTAATCAAAATTAATGCATTAGAGTCCCAGCCCTAATTTCAATACATGCTCTGTCACTTTTTAATGGGAAACTTCTACAATAAATGAAGCTTCACATAAATTCATGCAAAATGTGGTGGTCATATGGCCATCTGGGATCAGCTGACAGTAAGCTGAACACAGTGGTCATCCAATCTCAGCTCATTCTCACTTCTTAGGTGGTCTATTTAAATTCAAATCCTATCCTGAGTACTTCCTGCTCTTTCAACACTACCAACCTGCTCAGAAACTGTTATGAAAGCCACAAGTGTCTTTCTACTAGTCTTAATTCTTACCTTCTCCAAGCTCACCATGTCAGATCTGGAGTCAGAAGTCAATTCCTTCCCTGGGAATGAGAAGTACATTTTTGAAAGCTCTCTTCATCAGGATGAGAGCCAAACTCTACCGAAGATGAGCAGCAACCTTCCTCATAGTTCTCACCTCGCAAAGAAAATCTCAACACTCCATCGATCAAAAACTGGCCAAGATTTTAGAAGCTCTATTCTTGGCAAACATATCTCCTCCAATAGGGTCCACTCACAAGTAGGGTTGCGAATCTCTGGCATGAAGCCAAGTCGATCTAGATACACAGGTTACGATTCGATTCAAAAATTACATATTTGTGAGGCAGAGTGATTTGATGTGATTCGAAACAGTTTAAGCGCGATACGACTTGATACAGTGAGAAAACTATACAATAGTTAACATTTGGTGATGAAGACTTTAATCTAAACTATAAAGTTGTCATGTCTATAAGATGACATTCTTCCATTATCTTAAACAGGTAAAAGACCACATTTCCACAAGCATTGTCAAAAATAAACTACAAAATTCCATACCAATGTATTTATTTTTGAGACATGAACAAAAAAAAAGACTTATTTAATGACCACCATTTTGTTGGATGGGATCAATAAGAAATCAATGACAAAATAAAATGTATATTTATAAAAACAGAACATTAGACTTTGTCTTTAGTCTATTTATTGCAGCCATGAATTAAAAATGCAAATCCAAAAATGACAAGTATCCTGTGGCCTAAATTGTCAAAAGTAGCAAATATTATTCCAGGAAGAGATAAGCAAACATAAAACTATTGTTACACATGTTGTGAAAGACTGTTAAGTTGGAAAATTTTACTTCTCTTACATTCCCATACTCAAAATCTCATAACTGCTTCAGCCTAGTCTTTTGAACTCCAGAGATAAAACAATAACTAAGTGCAACATTTCAAGGTGCTGTTTGTGTGAATTCTCTTATAGTTAATCATAAAATGGCCCTGACTGTCACCAGACATTAAGAAATCCTGTTCATTTTGAAATACTGATATCACTAACAGTAGTAGTCCAGCCAGAATATTCACATTTGAAAAGCTCAGTGTCAGCCCCTAAATAATGTTT